>JACEEZ010024321.1:0-50480 GCA_016584305.1 Chionoecetes opilio
AACAATCTATTCAATTTTAGAGTGTGATCGAGAATGGGACATAAAATAACCTAGGTTCATTAATAGAGTCTATTGTTCCGATGCCAGGGTCAACGTTGCATCACTGATCTCTGTAACAATTATTTCAATGTTAGAGTGTTGATCGATGGAACAAACTACCAGCAAATGTTGTCGATGCCAGCACAATATTCATATAAAAACAGACTTGACGCGCACTGTAAAGTAATGGTATTGATATTGCCCTGCGAATTCATAATATGGTCCCCCGGATCGATTAGTGTTAGTGGTAGTTATAGCTAGCATATTTCATATGCTATCATTCGTAACTACGAAACTTCCATGTTCCTATCTTCTTTAGGGACATGGTATCATTTCCCAACTGTCCTCTTACATGTAGTTGACAGTTAGTAGTGTGTAGTACAACAGATACCCCAGTTATGAACCAATAGCTCTCTTGGTGTCTGTTATTCCTATGTATTCTATGTATTCCTCTTCTTCCTCCTCCTCTTCCTCGTCTTCCTCCTCCCATGGCTGCTTCGCCTCGGGGGGGACCCACAACACAGATTCCCACACCTGTTCCTCCTCCTGTGGCTGCTTTGCGTCGGAGGAGATGCAGGCGAGGGACGCGGCACTCTACCTTGCCTCTCTTCGCTTCTTTCTGCTCATCCCCACCGTCCACTCGCCCTCCCCACACTTCAGGGTTCTTGGGATGATAGCCGCAGTGTTATCTTCCATCTTAACACAACACAGATTCATCTCCCGGAGATTGATTGACAGTGACGGGGCTCGCAAAACACCATACTCTCAAAAACGGGTAAGCAGCTAGGACTTTAAAGTGACCTATATGAAATTATACTGCTAACCTTATTAGGTCAAGACATAATTTGATAAGGGTCACCTCTTAACTTCTCCATTCGGTCTCTTATCCCTTAACTGCAATGAATCACATTAATTCCAACCTCCGCCGTCAACTCCATCCTCCCCACCACTCGGACACTTAATGTCTAGCTTTACCCCTCTGTACCTGGACTACTATTATATAGTTTTATTAATATACCGGTATCCATTTCTAGCTAGCCAATGAAACAAAGGTTTTTTTGTAAGCTTGTCTCGATTGGTCAATGGCCTCAGACAGGCTGGCTGCATCACCCTGTATCAGTAGGGCGCCGCACACTCCCAGGCTCCTCAGCTTGGCAGCGAGGACCTCGGTGCCATACCCTGTCAAAGGCTCCGGCGATGTCCAAGCCACGACAGAGGTGTCCATTCCTCTATCCAGCGAGTGGTTCCAGGAAGCAGACTGAAGGAGGAACAGGTCTGCAGCTGACCTTCCCTGCCTGAAAACCAAATTGCTTGGAGTTGAGGAGATGGTGGGCCGTCCAAGAAGGTGTTTGATCTTGGCGGTGATGAGGGACTCCAGCATTTTCCCAACAGTGGTGAGGAGGGAAATTGGACGGTAGTTCTTTGGGTCCCGTTTGCTTTTTTTTTGTGGATGGCCACCACTCATGCCTCTTCCCATTGCGTGGGCCACTTGCACGATGAAAGAATGTTGTTGAAGATGATGGTGAGTGGTGGAGCGAGCTGGACAGCACATTTCTTTAGTAGGTGAGGGCTGAAGTTGTCGGGCCCTAGCGCCTTCTTGGGATCTATTTGCCGCAGCTGATGTTCTACTTCTTTATTGTTAAATGCGAGACTCTCCAGAGAGGCCCTGGTGAGGGATGGTATCTCTGGGGGCTCGCGTGAGGGGTCTGGCACCGACATCTTAAAAGAAAAATGAGCTGCCAACAGCTCAGCCTTGTCCTTGTCGCGGACAGCCACTGACCCGTTTGGTTTGGTGAGCGGCGGAATGGTGTTGTCAGCAAAGAGGCCTTGCTGCTGCTTCACTCCACACCACCAATCCTTACTGCTCACTGACTGGCCGCTGTACTTGGCCTTTAAGTCCTCTCTCCAGCGTTGTATGGCCTGCTTTTGGACCTGGCACATGGTCTTGCAGGCTTCTTTGTGCCGATGTTTGTTGAGTTGGGAGGGGTGGGACTTGTACCGCAGCCAGGCCCAGCTCTTGTTGTCAGCAGCTATCCTACACTGAAAACCAACCCAGGGCTGATCATGGGGTTTGGATTTATAGGTTTGGCTGGGTATATGGTTTTTCTGGAGGGATAGGAGGAGCTTGGTGAAGGTCTCCACTTGTGTGTTAATGTCGCCGTGGAGAAGCTCCGTCCACACAATGGAGTCCAAGTTTTCTTTTAGGCTGTCCCAATCTCCACGAGACCACAGCCAGTTGACTCGGGCAGTAGCCTCGTCGCGTACCACAGTGGTGCTGATTGTGGTGAGTACGGCAGAGTGGTCTGATGATCCAACAATACCCAGGGGGAGGCAGGTTATCACTTCTTCTGGCATATCTGTGATGACGGGGTCGAGGGAGGAGCCAGATATGTGGGTGGGGAAGTTTACATGGTTGTTAAGGCCGTACTCAGTTAGCAAATCCTCGAACTGCCTCGCAACCAGATGCTGGTTCATGTCCCCTACAACAATGAGATGGTTGCAGTTGTGCTGGAGAAGTAGGGTGTCAATGTTGGAGTGGAGGAAGTGGATGGGGTCATTTCCTTGCCACTGTGGGTGGTAGCAGAGGCATAGTAGGATGGTTTCGTGGCGACTCGTCCACAGTCTGCAGAACATCATCTCTAGGTGCCTATCCATTTCAACCTTGAGAGCCTCTACAGCGAGACCTTCGCGGAAGCAGACGGCGATGCCCCCGAAGGTGCCGTGGGCACGGTCTCTTCGGTGCCATCTTGAATATCCCTGGATGTGTCCGAAGTTGGCAGGGATAGTAGGGTTCAGGAAGGTCTCGACCGTAGCAATGATGTCTGGGTTGTGTGGGATGATGAAAGAGTGGGCGAGATCTCCTATGTTGGTTTGGAGTACTCTGACATTAACGGAAATAGGAGTCAGTTTCTCTTGTGAAGCTCGGTGGGTTGGCATAATTCTAGGGTGTGTAGGGGGTTGGGTTCCTTGGGTGGAGTGCGGAGTCTAGTGATTACCCGCTGGGTCTCCAGGGAAGGGTGGATGCGTGAGGTGTCTGTTGAGGGTTTCAACGAGGCAGGAATTGATAGCTGCCTGCTCAGTCAGCTGGTGGCAGAGCTTATCGTGTCTCTTTTGGGCAAGCAAGGAGCGACAGTTTTCTATGTTGTGAATCTCACGGTAGCAGTGGTCGCACCAATTTAACCAGTGACAGGTATTGTCGGTGTGACCACTTATGTTGCAGTAGTAGCAAAATTCCTACGGGGGACAGTAATGAGACGGGTTTCAAGGGCGGCGCGATGTAATTATTCAGGCGGCGCTTGTGACCAGGTGTCCGGGAAAGAGGGAGATTTTGTCGGTGAATAGGGTTCTTGGTCTTCTGTCTGGTGCCTGTGCCTGTGTTCTGAAGGGTGGGGAGAGCTGTATCTGTTCGGGGTTTCCCTTGATTGCCTGGATTTTGTCCCCTCGGTGCAGGGGCAGCGTGTCCAAGGGGGCGTGTGGTAGGCTGGGAGGTACGCAGAGGATGGGATTGGCGATCCTCACTAGTGGTAGTGTTGGCAACGGCGTCCTGCGGTTGGTGTGTGGCACTAGGCGTGGGTGTTTTTTTTGTTTTTTGTTTTTTGTTTTTTTACAATTGTGCCTATAGCGCCTGTAGGCGGTAATGGTGACCCAGGGCTCGGATGGTAGGCTCTGGAGATTCACTTGAGGGCTGTGATGTTTGGTCCTCGCCCGTGGTGGCGCAGGCAGGATTTTTATAGTGACGCCTGTAGAGGCTCATGCCGCCGCCCTGTGTCCTCCGATGCACTCGGAATCGAAGGTAGATTTGATGGGCAGGGCATATGTGTGTTTTTAGGCCACTCGACGGTGCAGAAAGGTTTTTGTTTTCTTCGGGGATCGAACTCGGGTCACCGAGAACCCCAGTCGGAGACGCTAACCACTCCGCTACCGCCTCCCCGTTTGTGACGTATTAGGTGTCGGTAAGGGGGACGTTGGCCGGTGTGGCAGTGGTTAATGGAGGGGTGTGCTGGGTCTTCATAGGTTGAGGAGGTGACACTTCAGTGATGGCAGGTGCTGATCTTGAAGGAGAGGGTATAGGGTCAAGAGAGTCTATTTGTGTGCCTGTGTTGACTGTGCTGGTGGAGCTTCTCTGCAGCTGGCGCGGCTTGCCTGAGGTCCACCAGTCACGGGACTCGTTGTGGCTTGCGATGTGTTGATTGCAGTCCTTGTCAATGCAGTGTCCTTGGGCGGAGCAGGGAGTACTAATACTTTTCTCCCCCTCTCTCTCTCTCCCCTCTCTCTCTTCCCCCCCTCTCTCTCTCTCTCTCTCTCCCCTCTCTTTTCTCTCTCTCTCTCTCTCTCTCTCTCCTTCTCTCTCTCTCTCTCTCTCTCTCTCTCTCTCTTCTCTCTCTCTCTCTCTCTCTCTCTCTCTCTCTCTCTCTCTTTCTTGGGACAGAAAAGGCAGTGCCTTTACCTATGTCTATGCGTGTACAGTCCCTGCATTCGGTCAGCGGTTCGAGTCCACCAAGTTCGTCCTGGCGTGGTGGCGCTTTGTATAGTCAATAACCTTGTAGTTGTTACTTGTCAGGTGTCTAGATAGGATCAAAGTATCTTATCTTATGTTACCTATCTCTATGTGTTCATAAACAAACAATTATAATTTGTGAGCCAAAGAACATTATAACATAAGAAAATAAGGAAGCTACAAGAGGCCGTGAGACCTACACGAGGTAGTTCCTGTGTATTCCAAAGCTCTGTGAACAAAAACGCAAACAGCTCTCCTAAACCTTCATTCGTACAGTACATACACACAAATATGATTCTGAATGCTGGAGAGCAGCGTAGCCGGCGAGTCAAACACGGCGAATGGTCGACACCTGTGAATGCGTCCATAGAGTGCTGTGTACTTTTCACGCTATCCATGGCAAAACGCCGTGTATTTTTTAAAAGGGCGTCTTGGTGACCACGGCGGCCCTGAAGGACATTCCGCCGTGCAAGACCTCGGTCGATACGTATGAATGCGTTCATAGACACACATGGTTATTTGGATTCACGACGTCTTGTCCGGGACGGCGCAAGGCGAAAAGTCGATACGTGTGAACCGGGCCTTCTCCCTCTCCCCTCCTTCACGGCCCTTGATGTCAGAAAAGAGCGCGGAGGCAATAACACATGTGAGCCAGACAGCCAGTTACAGTCGGTGCCGTGTAAAAATGTTCTGGTTAAAAGATTATAATATGAAGGAGAAATAGTGGGAGAGTTGCCCAGTTATATAGACTTTATTATAGTTGTGAAAATGGAATGTTGATATAGAGATACCTACAGATTCATGCGATATAACGTACGAAATTTGTGTGATTTGTATGATTCTCTTATACAGTTTTCAGGGTAAATCACGAGTTAAAGAAATAAATTTATTTCGGCCGAACTCAATCAATCATTGGGGGCATACGCCGAGGGGTGCGTCGCCTCGCCCACCCTACGACGCCACTCCTGGGAGTCACCACGCGCGAGCTCCCATGCAGGCTCCTTTCCCATACCAAGCAGCTCTCGACAAGAAACGTCAACATGCCCCAGCCACGAGCTTTGTGGGCGCCCCCTTGGCCTCCTCCACGCCGGATTGTCTCTTACAGATACAACCCGATGGGAAGGATCGGTTTCAGGGTAGCGTGCCACATGCCCATATAGCCGAAGTTGGCGCTGACGGACTAAGCAGGTAATAGGCCTCGATTCAGTCTCACGGTGCAATCGCGATTTGGGCCGTAATCATCCAGCGATACCCATGATTCTGCGAAGACACTATTACCAAAGGCTTGATTCGTCTCTCAAGTCACTATTAGTGTCCATGTCTCACAAACATAGGTAAGACAAAAAAAAAAAAAAAGCGATATGAAGACCCGGGATTTTTCCCCTCCTGCAAGTCCCGACACCCCAAATCTCCCGTGGCGGTCCATAACCCGGGGCTTTTAAATTTCCGCCGAAAGATTCTTGACTGACCCCCGTCATTATACTCCTCCCAAAAGGTATGAAAAACTTTCCAAGATCTAATGCCCTCGCACCCCCCATAAACGCCTGTATGCTTCACATTAAGTCCCCAAAACACTGGACCTTGTCTTGAGCCGGGAGACCTCAATCCCAAATGCTTCCCTCTCGTGCAGCGCCTCGAGAGCCATCACCGGGGCCCTCCAGCGACCAGCAAAGTTTACTCTCATCGGCCAAAAAAAAGATCAGTATCTTGGTGTTGCCGAGGGATGCCCCAAACCCTTTTGATCTAAAACCCTTTGTCCAATCCCCATTTCCAACAGCTTTTGAATAGTAAAGGGGGAAAGGACGCACCCTTGCCTCACCCCCTTATTCCGGGAAAAGGCTGGATACATTTTGCACCACCTTCACAGCACTCTCGCCCAGAATCAGACCATTATCAACCAAATAGCCCTTTGCGGAATCCCTCAAAGTCGCAAAGATCCCAAGTGATTCCGATGATGAGTCAAACCCTTTCTTGAGATCAACTAGGTTGAAGCACCCCTGTCAAAACTCACGTCGGCGTTCCACCAGGACCGAAGCGCTGGGAAGGTCCTTTGTTTTGACTTACCGGGCGTTAACCCAGACTGCTGGGGTCTCTGATGCTTCACCAGATACTGCAAAACCCCGTGTCGCAAAGATGGGCAAGCACCTTGCCTGGTACCTGAGCATGAAATACCGCGGAAATTGTTGCAGCCTGAGGGTCCCCTTTCCCTTTCCAGTGGGGGATGCCCACCCCCCCTTTTTCCGGAGGAAATGGTACCTGATTGAAAAAAAAAGGGCAGTCGGGAAAGCATGAAACCCCGGGGATCATGGCCTCCCCCCAGCTTTGGGGGGCTCCGCACTGATATTACAAAACCAGTGCCTTTCCCCCCCCTCAATTTGCTACACCTCCTGACTGTAAAGGAGGGTGCGGTTCGTCAAGGGGAGGTGGGCATCCACTGCCTGTAACCCAGTGGTGTAAGCTGTTCCGGGGGCCGAACTGATATACATTTAAATTAAAATAAAAATAGACATGTTATATCAATTATTTTCTAACGCTCCTCTAAAAAATTCTTATAGATGAAATTGAATAAATATTGTTAGTATCTACTGCATGAGTTTTTGTAAGGGGATTTTTGGATTGCTGCAATTAAAGGGGATGGAAACGAGATCCTTTTTTAAAAACGGGGGGAAAACAATTTGCATTACAGTTTTTATATTTTTTCAACTGACATCAGATTAAGCTATAATTCTTGTTTTTATTGCTCGCATGACACAATTCTGGATTAAAACTCTGCCCCCGGGGAACCAGCAATTTTCCGTTTTTTTCCCACATCTTTGCTCCTTTTTTCGACCCCCCTTATAGGGGCTAAAAAACCTTTTTTTTTTTTAACCTGCAATGGCCCCTGTTTATCTTTTATATTTTCTTACCCGCTAAAATCTCTTCCCTTTTCCAGGGGGGGTTACCACCTGAAAATTACTTACTTGCCCCCCGGATAGGGTCTCTCTCTCTCCCTCTCTCCCTCCTCCTCTTCCTCCTCCTCCTTCCCCCCTCTCTCTCTCCTCTCTCTCTCTTCTCTCTCTCTTCTCTCTCTCTCCTTCCCCTCCTCTCCTTCTCTCTCTCTCTCCTCTCCTCTCTCTCTCTCTCTTTTCTTCTCTCCCCTCTCTCTCTCCCTCCCCTCTCCTTTCCTCTCTCCTCTCTCTCTCCTTTTCTCTCCTCCCCCCTTCTCTCCTTTTCTCTCTCTCTCTCCCCTCTCCTCTCTCTCCTCTCTCCTCTCTCTCCTCTCCCCCTCTCTCTCTCTCCTCTCTCTCTCTCCCCCTCTCTTCTCTCTAAATATATATAAATATATATATATTATTATATATATTTTTATGTTAATGTATATTTTATTTATATTTTAAATAATTTATATATATGATTATATATATTTATATATAATAATATATATATAAAATTATATATTAATATATAATATATAATAATATAATAATAATGTAATATATATATTTTTATAATATTATATATATATATATATATATATATATATATATATTATAATATAATAATATATTATTTAAATTTTTTTATATATATATAATATAATATATATATAGGTATATATATTAATTATATATATATATATATATAATATATATTAATATATATATATAATATTATATATGATATTATATATATATTTATATATAAAATTTTTAAAATTTTAATATATATATTATATATATATGTTATATATATATTATAATATAATATATATTATTTTTATAAAATAAATATATTATTATATAATATAATATATATAATATATATATATATATTGTTTTATATATATATATATATAAATATTAATATATATATAATTAAAATAATATATAATTAATTTTAATTATATATATATTTATATATAAAATATAATAATTTTATAATATATTGTATATTATGTGTTTAAAATTTTTGTATATATATATTATATATATTATAAAATATTAATATATATTTAATATATATATATTTATATTATTATATATATAATTATATAAATATATTTATATATATATATATATAAAATAATATAATAGATATTATTATATATATATAATATATATATATATTATATAATTATATATAATAATATTTAATATATATTTATTTTTTTATATTAATTATATATATATTATATATGTATTTATAATTTTATATATATTTATATTAATTATATATATAAATTTTATATAATATTATGTATATATATATATATATAATATATATATTATATATAAATATATATTTATATTGATATATATATATAAAAATATTAATATATATATATTAATATTATATATTATATATTATATATATATATATATATAAAAATATAAAAAAAATTATAATTATATTATATATAAAATATTATTATATTATATATATTATATATTTAAAAATTATTATATATATTATATATATATTATATATTATATATATATATATATTATATTTATATTTATATTTATATTTTTATATATATATATAATAAAATAAAATTATATTATAATATATATATTAATATATATGGTATATAAAATATATAATATAAACATTTATTTTTTAAAAAAAAATTTTTTTATATATTTCTATTTTTATATATGTTATATTATATTATTATAATATATATTATATAATAATATTAATAAATAATATATATTATAAATATATTATATTATAATTTATTTTTTTATTAATTAATTAAATTAAAATTATTTTTAAAAAATATATTATATATATTTATTATATATATATAAATATTATATTAATATTTTTGATAATTAATAAATTAAAAAATAATAAAAATATATATTATAATATTATATATATATTATATATATAAAAAAAAATTTTTTTTTTTATTTTTTTTTTTTTTTTTTTTTTTTTTTTTTTTTTTTTTTTTTTTTTTTTTAAATTTTTTTTTTTTTTTTTTTTTTCTTTTTTTCTCTCCCTCTCTCTCTCCTCTCTCTCTCTCTCTCTCTCTCTCTCTCTCTCCTCTCTCTCTCTCTCTCTCTCTCTCCTCTCTCTCTCTCTCTCTCTCTCTCTCTCTTCTCTCTCTCTTTTCTCTCTCTCTCTCTCTCTCTCTCTCCTCTCTCTCCTCACATACCCCACCCACAACCACACACAAAACCCACACACACCACACACACCACACACACACACAAGCCCCACCTGTGTTTCATGTTCCACACATCAACCTAAGACCCCCACAATACCTGATATCGTTAGCACCCGCCACACACAGGGCACGCCGGGAAAGGTACACGAGAGGAGAGGGGTTGCGGGGAGGTGGCAAACGTGGAAAAGGGAAGGGAAGGGAAAGGGAAAAAATGGGTTGAAATGAAAATTAGGTATAGCTCGAGGAAAAGCTGTATAATACAAAACTTATATGGAAAATAATAATAATAAAATAATAATAATAATAATAGAGGTTTAAATAACTACAGCAACTAACTAAAAAAAGGGGGACATGGAAAGAAGGATAGGAGGAGGAGGGAACAAAAGTTTTATAACCAGAACAGAAAAAGAAAGAAGAAGTAATAAAAGATAGACGGATAGAAACAACAATAATACGGTTTGGTGAAAACAGGTTGACGATGTATAAATATAAACAAAGGGCTCTTATTTTTCTCCAACTGCAAAACAGTAGCTCAGGTGTGGTGATGGTGGTGTCAACACTAAAAGTCAAAGTAATTGGTTATTGAAATCCACGTCCATTTATGCAATACATATATAATCATGAATGAATTTTGTGTGTGGGTTCGTTGCCAAGTAATCAGTTTACAGTTTATCAGAGAAAGAGAGGAGAGGAGGGGGAGGAAGGGAAGAGGGGGAGAGGAGAGAGAGGAGAGAGAGAGAGAGAGAGAGAGGAGGGGGAGAGGGGAGGGGGAGGGGGAGAGAGAGAGAGGAGGGAGAGAGAGAGAGAGAGAGAGGAGAGAGGAGAGAGAGAGAGGGAGAGAGAGGAGGGGAGAGAGAGAGAGAGAGAGAGAGAGAGAGGAGGAGAAGAGAGAGAGAGAGTAGGGGAGAGGAGAATATCATAATTTTTTACTCGCTATCTATATCTATATGTCTCTCATTGCCCTTTTTTTTCCCCATTTGTATGTATATAATTTTACCTGTAGATTTACTTGTTGATATCGTACAGCAGATACCCTCGTTGCACACCAACAACAGGACTTTCATACCTGTTATTTTTCTACCTCCTCCTCCTCTCCTCCTCCTCCCTCCTCCTCCTCCTCCTCCTCCTCCACACATCAACACCCATCTTGTCATCTTACAATCCCCACTAATCATCAGGTATGGGGGCAGCGAGAGGGCGTGGGCCTTAGGAGAAAGGGGCGCCCTTATAACAAGTAGCCGAGGGAGATAAGAGGCGATGATGGACGCGAGGACTCCTGAAACATGCATAGGGATCCCTTTTCATGGGGAGAGTGGGGGAGAGGAAGGTCATTAAAATAGCGTGAGGGATGAATGTGTGGTATAAAAAGAATTGATTAGCTAAAAGTTATATGTGTACTTGTTTCCACCCATGGTCTTGTCCACGCGGGGCTGGCTCGCGATCGCCAGTTTTCACCCTCTCAGTGCGAGGTGAAGCCTCATTATTTCTGATATTTAATGCTGGGATCTCACACCCCACATCCCTCCATCCCTTGCTCAAAGGGGGACAGTAACCGCCCCAATTTGTCAGTGAAAATTCCCCGGGAGCGCAAGGATTCGAACCACCTACCCACAGAGTGGGAGATAAGCACGCTATCAACCTGACCACGTGCGGTTTGTATCGTGTGTGTGTGTGTTTGTGTGTTTGGTTTGTGGGTGAAATTTGTATTGATAATTTTTTCCTCTCTTTTCAGGTAAGTTCCAGTTGATGTGTTGGTTCTGTGGCCTGAAACTCGTTATAAAGAGAGGAGATACATGTAGGTAGGTGCGTTTGGGTGTGTGTGTGTGTATTCATCTAATTGTATTTAAAGGGCCTGAGCTACACTCGTATGGTTTGTCTCCATTGCTACATTATATCATTCACCCTTAGTGCTTAGTGTTGGCCGAAACCATCACCACGGGAAACGGGTTACATCCCCTCCGGCTAACACCCGGTACCCATTCACTACTGGATGCACAGGGGTTCAGGTCTTAAGGAAACGGGCCATATATCTCCGAATTTATATAAGAAGTATCATGAGTTTTGGTGATTATGGTATTATTATTATTATTATTATTATTATTGTTATTATTATTATTATTATTATTATTATTAGTAGTAGTAGTAGTAGTAATAGCAGTAATAGTAGTAGTAGAAGTAGTAATAGTGGCAGCAGCAATAGTACTAAATGTAATAGTAGTAGTGGTACTAGTTGTGGCACCCGATTTTTGCCGCGCTTTCAATGTAGTTTGATATAGTATAAATATTCCTAGAATTTGATAAGGTTAGTATTTTTACAACCTATATAAAACTAACAGGACACAAAGACCTTTCAAATAATTGTATTTCTTAGTTTACAATATGAAGCTTATTACTCTGCTATCAGTGTTATTCAGTATTTTTTTTAACAAAATATCCAACAAACCTTAACATAATAAAAAAACAAAAGCTTCGTGTACGAAATCACTTGACAATTCGGTATTGTAACAAGTGATTGAGGTTGAGTTCAAGGGTTACAATCATCGTGTACATTAAATATGAAAACACCGGTAACGTGTGACAGACGTGTTCTTCAGACGTGTTAAGTCACTACCTGAAACTAAAACACTCCTGGACGTGTGACTTAAAGGTTTATTAATTATGTGGGTCTTTGGGTGTGAGGGAAGACGAGTTTTGGTCCGTGTGATTGTGGCAGTCAGTGTGATGGACGTGGCTGATGGTTATGTGGTAGCGATAGAGGGTGTGATTAAGGAATAAGGTCACTGTTTGGTACGGATTTAGGTGCAATGGACCCGTTTACTCACACCTAAAACACGGAATTTTGTGAAGCTTTGGATGAAATATAAGCTACTTATCACTGTACTCATATTCATTTTGCTTAAAAATGCACCATGAATGAGATATATGCAGTGTTTTGTGCCAAAATATGACGTGGCCGCGGAACGCGCTGTGATTGGTTGTGACGTAGTCCGCGCAGAAACATCCCTTCCGCTTCCTTCTCTACCCCGCTTCCTCGCCTATATAGCTGGACAAAGAGAACACATTGTTTGTTATGTGCCAATCTGCTAAAACACCACGATTAAAACACCAGAGAGTGTTCATATATGTGTCCAAAGACAAGAAAAAAAGTAAACAGTGGTGGATGTCTACTATAGGCGTGATTCCCCTGAGGGAACACACATGTTACTCGTGTGTATGTGTGCGTGTGACACTGTGTGTGTATATAGTACTACAGATTGGTGATTGGTGTTTGTCTGTGTATGCAGTGATGAGTAACAAACGCCAAACACACACACACATGCACACACATATACACAAACACACGCGGCGTTGTGTTATTGTGACTGCTGTGGGCACGGGAAGTATCCAAAAGAACATAATAACATAAGAAAATAAGGAAGCTACAAGAGGCCGTGAGACCTACACGAGGTAGTTCCTGTAGTGATTGTGAATTTCCCCTTCATCTAGGGCCCTATATAGGCGATTCATTATGTACTCTTGACGAACTCATAGAAAAACAGGTATAGAGTGAGAGCGCCTTCCACCCACCCACACACACACACACACACATCTGATCAAGAGCACACTGCGCCTTCCACACACACACATATGTATATATATATGTGTGTGTGTGTGTATATTTACCTAGTTGTATCTACCTAGTTGTAACATACAGGAAAAGAGCTATGCTCGTATTGTCCCGTCTTCTAATCTACTATTATCCAGCTTGCCTTTGAAGTCTGAATACTTCTTGCATTGTGTGTGTGTGCGTGGAAGGCGCAGTGTGCTCCTGAAGGATGTGTATATGTGTGTTGGTTGTAGGCGCTCTCATTCTACCTGTTCTTCTATGAATTCGTCTATGATGTGTATGTATGTGTGTTGGTGGAAGGCGCTCTCATTCTACCTGTTCTATGAATTTGTCTAGGATGTGTATGTATGTGTATTGGTGGAAGGCGCTCTCATTCTACCTGTTCTTCTATGAATATGTCTATGATGTGTATGTATGTGTGTTGGTGTAAGGCGCTCTCATTCTACTTGTTCTTTTATGAATTCATCTATGATGTGTGTGTGTGTGTGTGTGTGTTGGTGGAAGGCGCTCTCATTTTACCTGTTCTTCTATGAATTCGTCTATGATGTGTGTGTGTGTGCAGGTGGAAGGCGCTCTCATTCTACCTGTTCTTCTATGAGTTCGTATATCTGTCTAGCTGTAGGCTACATGTCATTGTAGGTTCATTTGAGCTCTTTGTAAGGAGTTGCGATGCCTAAAGTCATCACTTGCCTGTTGTCATGGGTCACTTGTCCCTGTCTAATCACTTCTTACTTATAAACTACAACTGATATATTCACAAATACAGTGAAAACCTACCACAAAACTTGAAGGAGGATTATTGGCCATCTTGCGGTAGTAGGGGTAATGCAAGTTAATGTTACTGTGGAGCGGCCCGCTGCGGCCGCTTGACAACTCTGCGTTATTGACGTCACAACATGGCGCCGGTCGTTTTGGGGCGCACAAATTTTCCTCCACTTAAAATGGCTGTATCATCAAAAATACTGCTCACATCGAAAATTCAGCATCACTGCCCTACTATATGAGTCTTGAAGATTTCCAATCTATCGTTACCTCAAGTAGAGTAAATAGGTCTATTGTTAGCATAGTCATATTCAACACTGTCTAGACGCTAGACCAGCATTTCCCAACCTGTGGGAAATTTCCCCCTGGGGAGAAATTTCAGGATTCTATGGGGGAAATTTATCCTGAGGGACATCTCAAATTCTAGCATTTAGTCGACAGGAAAAAAAATCTTAGAATGTGGCAATTGACTTTTCTTCAAGTATATATAGATATAGAGGATATAGTGTCTATATACTTGTTTATTAAGCAAGTTAATTTTGTGGTTGGCTACTTTTGTCTTTGTCCCATGAAGGTGGAAATCCGGATGTTGAACTGGGTTCAAGGGGAAACAACAGAAATAAGGTGGGAACCACTGCTATAGACAGTGTGCCTGGAATGTATATATGACTTGTCCTTCTGGTGTTCCTGTTGTGTGTCTTTTAAATATTTTTTTCTTTTACATCTATGCTATATGTTTTGTCTGAGAGTTTTATCTGTGTGTTGTTGTCTGTGTCGGTTTTGTTCTGTCTCTGCAGTCTTGTACCCATGTGAGAGTTTCTTTTGATAATTCTTATTCTTCCATCTTTTTTTTTTTTCCTTTTCATTATACTAATAAGATATTGTTGCTCCTCCTTATCTTGGACGAATCTTGACCTAATTTTTTTTGTCAAATTAATATATTTTTCATTAATGTTTTCTTTACAGTTTCATATTTTGAAAGTATTGAATTTATTTTGTCTGCTTGAAAAGTTTGAACGTGAATGTGGCAAAGTTTTGGTTTGTTGTGTAATGAAAGTTTTTCATTATACCGATAACTTCCTTTTTTTAAGTAGTAATCAATGAGCGAAAACCATACGAAAATGTTGGAAGTGTAGGAAAAAAGTAAGAAAAAACAGAAGAAGGGAAATTAAAATTTTATGTTTAAGGAAAGGCAATGGATGAAACGTTTTGGATTTCATATTACTCTATACTGTATTGTTTTACTGTACTGTTACTGATTACTGTATTTTGGTATTTTCAGTTGGCAAGGACATTCACGAGGCTTATCCCGCACGAACTCCACTTTCCCCGGGCGGGCTGGGTAGGCTCCGGCAGGATGATTAGTAGTTAACTAAGATGCTCGCCGAATCAAGTATTCTCAGCTACCCAGCCAGCCGGGGGAGTTGAATCGCCAGGACTAAGTTATCGTGAGTGGCCCTTGGCCCAAACTGAATCCGTTATAGTGTTACCGCCCCGCGCGCGCGCGCGCAAACACACACACGCGCACACACACACACGCACGCCCACCCGACCGCCCGCCCGCCCCCCGCCCGCCCGCCCGCCGCCCGCCCGCCCGCCGCCCGCCCGCCGCCCGCCGCTAACTCCGCCCGCCCGCCCGCGCGCCCGCCCGCCCGCTAAACCGCCCGCCCGCCCGCCCGCCCGCCGCCGCCGCCCGCCGCCCGCCGCCCCCCGCCCCGCCGCCGCCCGCCGCCCCGCCTCCCGCCCGCCGCCCTCCCGCCGCCCGCCCGCCGCCAAGCCCGCCCCCCCCGGGGTGGGCTTCGGCCACGTAAACACTAAGGCTGACTTTCTCAAAAAATGTTTTATGAGCCTTGGCCATACTCTGCTGTGTGTGTGTATCCCTGCAAATCAACACACACACATCAGACCATTTAGTCAGAGAGACCATAGCAAGAAATGGACCGCACCCCAACACACACCACCACAAAAAACACATTCGACGATAGAAAGAAACACAAACACGAACACACACACACAGACACACAGAACACCACACACCACACACACACACACACACACACACACACACACATCACACACACAACACACAACACACACACACCGCCACGATAGTCAAGGGATAAGAGGATGGGCGCGCCATTCTGCGGTTAGCCAGTTCAGAATAATCACTGCTCCCGGGAGTTTTCACTGCAAATTCAGCGACGCACACGCCCCCTGAGCAAGGGGGTTGGGGAGGTGCAGGTCCTAATACCTAAAGAGCGGGAATAGTCAGCTCCAAGCTCGCCACCGGGTAGGAGCGACACATGTTGGCGATCGCAGCGACCCCACGTATAACAAGCGAGACAACTCACCCGACGACCATGGACCAAAACCATGGATGAAATAGACCACTCACACACACACATTAAACACTACAAAGGAAAAACACCCCTGGAAAAACACGCTCACCAAACGCCAAATGCCCTATGACTGTGGAATGGTGAACTACCACATATATAGCACGTAAGGGAGTCAGGGTCGGTTTAGGCATTTACGACGAGACGTAAGCAGGAGCAGACATGATCTGAAACAAAAGGAAATATATACCTTGTAAATAAACACTAAGCTGAAAGTTACAAGCTTTGAAAAAAAAACCCCAGCATAAAACGAAATAGAAATACAATGTTGTTGTTACAGGTTAAGAGAAAAGCCATAAACAATCCTCCTAATTTCCTACTTATCCTAGCTTCTGTTTGCAGATATGGATTAGTACTGACTATTGGGAGCTGCACACACATCTCACCGCACTGTCTCCATTGTAACTGCACAATACAAGCTGCACAGTAGCTCTCGATGAGTCAAAATCGTAATCAGCTGGCAAGTTTTACTACAGCGCACAAGTGGAATTTTGCTATCTGGAGGGTAAAGGCTGGGAGAAAAAACTGACGTGCTAGAAAAAATACTGACTACAGATTTTGGAATCAGCATGCCAATTTTTAGTCTAAAATAAGCTCAAAAATCTAACTCAACAATTTTGTTTTCTTCAAAATGTTCCCAAGTTTTATTAATGTATGACTTGTGATGGAAAAGAGCCTTGCAAATGATAGTAGCTGTGGGCTGTATCTGAGCTGTGATAAGTTGCGGGTAAGTGGTATGCAATATGCCAAGCTTTTGAGGTAGGGGATGAGACAGGGTCTGAGGTTTTTTTTTCAGTTATGATACAACACGCAATGAGGTAAAGTAAAAATCTAGAGTCCTTTCCCGCCCTTATTAGAGCTTTTTTTTCTCCAGACCTTCACAGCATCCCATAGATTACCTTCTAAAAGATTATAAAGTGGGGAGAGATGCCCTCCTTCCACAACAACCTCCCCTTCCTAGAACGACTCCCCTGGACCTTTCCTTTTTTTTCATAAATATCATATGTTTAAGCATTACTAATCTAACCTCACTATTATAAACCTAAACCTCACTATAACCTCCTAGCGAGACCCAAAAAAAATAATTACTAAACCTAACTTTGTAAAATTATAGTTATATTTTACTAACCTAAATAGCTTACTAACTTGTATTACCCGTACTACCGCAAGATGACCAGTAATCCTCCTTCAAGTGATGTGTAGGTATTCACTGTGTTTGTGAATATATAAGTTGTATTTATAGGGAAGAAGGGGATAGGCACAGTGGGATAAATGGCCCATGACAACAGGAAGTGATTACTTTTGGGATCCGGCATTCCTTATAGGGAGCTTTTAAAATGGATCTGACAATGACATGTACAGCTAAACAGATAGACGAACCATAAGAGGAATAGTAGAGTGAGATATATGGCTTTCTTTCCCCACATAAAGCAAAAATACATCGTCGTCACATACTCACACTTCGGTCAACCCACTAACAACCTTTACTAACCTTATAGTCTAGTAGTCCAAGTGCGACCACACGTGCACCCCCTGGACAATCTAATGGGACCTACTTTTTTAGAGCAAAATTATTGTCTAGAAAAAAAGTCAATGATAACACTGTAACTAATGTCCAATGGGGTTCGTTATGGCGGCCATTTTGGATTTCGTCGATCGCGAAATATTTGACATTCTCGAATATTACCAAAATGTCCATAAAATCACAAATAATGTAGTTACACAATTTTATCTTGGTGCCACGTGACAAGAGAATACATGCCTATTGTAATAAGAACAATTATGCAGTAATTGTACACGTTTAGTCAGGAACGGCAAAAAAACTAAAAAAAGGCGGAAACCCAAAGAAAAGGAAACTCTTTGTGTATATGTGGACGGACGGCAGGCACACGCTGGTTGGTGATGACTCAACTTTGAGGCTCTTTTTCCTTGGACCGGCCGTAGAGTGGCAGGGATCGCTCTGAGTGCTCACAAAACCTGGTTTCGTCTCCTGAATCATGATGCCACCCAGCACTGTTGACTACCGTTTGAGCCATTGGACAGTTGTGGTGATCTTGTTAGATTGTCCCATTCACAGTGGAACAACCAGATTTCCCTCATTAAATGACTATCTGTGGCGATCAGGATATGTTGAAACATCATCCAATAGCTATTTTAGCCGTAGCTGTCTCTCCAGTTCCAATGCAAAATCATACGATCAGATTGGCCACAATCGATGGAGAATGGTGGTACACCTGCACCTGCTATGATGACACGATGTGCCTGATCTTGGTAATACATAGCAAAATGGCTTTGGCAACTTCCACTCGCCACTTTGTCAAGCCCCGACAAAATCTTGTCCAATTGACAAAACAAGGCGCCTACGTTTCTCATTGACTCTGCTAATCGGGTGTGACAGCCAATAGAAGGTTAGAAAACTCACCAGATGCTGCAAGGTAGGAGTACGGCAGTCTTGACTGCATGTCGTCCACAGTAGGAGCCAGAGCGGGCCTGTATCTTGTGTGCCTTGTTGATTGTTACCCGTCTAGAGGAGGGCAACATCGTGGACGTAGCAGCGCTGGCCAACTTATATGCCAATGATACATGCACGAGCAACTGTTATTGTGGTGCTGTATACCAAACCAAATCGATACGCATCCATGGCAAGCAACCTGATGAACTCCATATACGTGTCACTAATATCACGCTTGTTCAGACGTCATCAGCTTCTCGCTTCGATAGGCCTGGTTGGGAAAGTGGTTGCTGTTCAAGTTTCGGTGATGTAGATGAGGCGAGGGTGAGAGCTGTAGATATGTTTCTGTTCAACTATATGCTTCGATGTGTTATAGTACCACAGTTGAAGGCTGCGTTATGGGCAGCGCCTATGGGGCCGATCAGTGTCTACGTTGCGGTTCTCCTCTCGCTTCTGGTGCCCGGATGCGATGTCAGATATTTCCTGGTGAAGGACATTACTGTGCATCGGAATGGAACTGTGCTCCAACGGCAAATAAGTCCTTTCCTTAAAACTGTGGCATAGACGAGTCACTTCCCAGTTCAAGGGACTGGACTCGATGGCAGCTTTACAACAAGCAGGCTCTTTGTGTTCCTATGATAGGAATTTGATGGGTCTCTCGGTTTTTCCAGATACTTTATGTCCACATTTCGAAGAATATACAATCAGGTGGGAATAGTTGGAACTATCAGCAGATGACAGTTTGCGCGGAGAGTGATGCTGCGTGGACATAGATGCTACGTTACGAATCATTCAAGCGATGTAAGTTTGCCTGTGAAGCGCTGGTGGTAACATGTCTGTGGTATCCTATTATCATCTCCAAGTCAACGCCCACTTTCGAGAGTCTTCTGTACTGAGCACACACTGCTTCCATTTACGGCTAGGTGAATGAGAGGTTCAGCCATTCGATTTTCACTGATTACATGTAGATATGCTAATTTTTCAATCTGGGTTTCCTCTCACATTTCTGAAAAATGTCAAGAGACCATAGTCTGCGGATGTCTATTGCGGTACGTATCATGATGGGACTTAGGTTTTTCAGATCTGGCTGATATTTGTCGCTTTTTTGTTTCACCTCGTGCTAGCCATGATTTAGTTAGTTATATTCCACCACCAGAAAGAAACTACGGATGTACCACAATACTGTTAGGTCACTGACATACATCTACCACTACACTTCACGATGCACCCTACGGAGAAGGACAAGTAGTGATTACATTGACATCGTATACAGGTTAGCTGATACACATGAGCAATGAAGATGTGATACACAAGAGAATTGTATGAAGAAGAAAACAAACATATAATAAAATTATATATACATAATATGACATGACCTAGGGAGCAAAAACAGTGTTTACAGTGGCAATTGAACCACTACTAAGTTGTATTATCTAGTTGCGCATGATTAACTGGTTAAAATTTAATTATAAAACTAGGTTTACGAAGTATGTATTTGATGGAAGTAACAGTTCAATAGGGAGATGAACACTAAGAAAATAAGGAAGCTACAAGACGGCCGCGAAGGCTAACATGGTAGTTCCTGTCATCTAACATACCTAACATCCACCGTCCACATCCCCATCCATGAACTAATCCGAGCCCCTCTTTAAAGCTTTAATGGACTCGCACTAACTATCCTGCTACTGAGACCATTCCATTCATTCACCACCCTATTTGTGAACCAGTTTTTCCTTATTTCCTTTCTAAATCTACGCTTTTCCAGCTTGAATCCGTTACTTCTTGTTCTACCCTGGTTAAAAGCCGTAAGAACTTTTCCTACCTCTCTTAATTTCCTAGAAATTAAATCCATTTATCCACTTAAAAACTTCTATCAGATCGCCCTTTACTCTACGTCTCTCGAGTGAGTGTAATTTTAATAACTTCAATCTCTTCTCATAACTAAAGTTACGCATCCCTTGTATCATTTTGGTCATCCTTCTCTGCACTGTTTCTAACAAGGAAGGGGCCTACTCGCGAGGTATTTCATACCAAAACGATGTTGGTATGAAGAATTCATTTTGATCCAATTTTGGTGTGTCGTGAGTACGGTTGAGTACGATCTAAAATTTGAACTTGAGTTGGGAGTCACCCAGCGGAAGCTTTTTGTCCGGCGCCATATGTAAACAAACGCTTTTCCCTCATCCAGCTGATAAGACTTAAGCATGGCAGCGGTCTCTAATACCGAAATATACCGAAATAACCCTGAAAACATACCGAAATATATAAAAAGATACAGAAAGACGCATTTCTATGTATGTATTTCGGTGTATTTCGGTAGACACTATAGTCTATTCACTTAAGCCTGGATTCCTGGGCTGGGAGCGGCTCGATGCCTAGGCGAGTATGTAACGACGTCGCTGATTGGCTGATAGACTCGGGCTGGGTGGTGATGGTGGTGGTACTTGCCTAGCCGCAACCCAAAACCCTTGCGTTGCCTCAGAAAAATATTCATATTTCTTGGCTTTACTCATCTCTTACACAAGATAGGCCTATTTTGTTTGCATCAGTAAATCAGGCAGTGATTGTTCAACAACAATACGCCATTCATAACTCAATAGGGTAAAAAATAAAGTCATGACTGACTATCACAAGAGTAGGCGGACTTTTAGGTTTTCAGTGCATTGAAATGTTGTACTCCTACCCGATATAACCAAGCTACCAGATAATAGTTATGAAAGCTGAGCCTACCATCGTGTTCATAATACATTGCTGCATATCATGAGCATAAAAAAATTACAGTAAGACTACACTAATATTAAGATAATTAAAGGAAAGTAAAAGAGTGTATAAACATTATTTCTTGCTTATTTTGCTTCAACTCGCTCTAACTCCATATGTTTTGGTCACATTCAATTTTCAAGAACTGTTTCAAAATCCTTATACTTTTCCGCTTCCTGTGGTATGTAGCACGTACCAATAAGGAAAATAGTAGGTGGTCAAAATGGCTAAGAAAGTTAAACTGTTTCAAACTGGTGCCGTGACGGGGGGGAGCCCCCTGATAGCTCTCCCAAAAACAGTCTCTCCTATATAGGGAAAATGTCCCCCGTCACTGTGCCTTTTGCGTAGTAGTTTTAATTTTCTTAGCCTTTTTGACCCCCCTACTTTTTTCCCTTATTGGTACGTTTACATACCACGGAAAGCGGAAAAGATAAGGATTTTGAAACAGTTCTTAAAAATTTGGGAATTTGCCCAAAATTTTTGGGAAGTTAGAGCGAGTTGAAAAAAAAATAAGCAAAAATAATTTTTATACACTTTTTTTAAAATTTTCCTTTTTAATTTTCCCCTTAATATTAGTGAAATTTTTTCCCTGTATTTTTTTATACTCATGTTTGCAGCAATGTTTTATGAACACGATGGTAAACCAGCTTTCATAACTATTATCTGGTATTTGGGTTTATATGGGGTAGGGGGGTAAAAAACATTTCAATGCACTAAAAACCAAAAATCCCCCAACTCGGTGACGTCAGTCATGATTTTTTTTTTACCCTTTTGATTTTTATAAATGGCGTGTTGTTTTTGAACAATCATTTCCCTGATTTACTGAGGGAAAACAAAATGGGCCTATCGGGGGTAAGGATGAGAAAAGAAAAGAAATATAAATTTTTTTCTGGGGCAATGCCGGGGTTTGGGGGGTTTTTGCGGAAAAGGAAAGTCCCAAACCACCATCGCCACCCGGGCCCGAGGCTATCAGCCAATCAGGGGGTGTCGAAAAACATACTGCCTGGGCCCATCGACCCGCTCCGGGGAATCCATTTAAAGTGAAAGACTATACCATGGCAGCACACGGGTGGTAAAAAGGGATGGGGCTGGGGCGTTCTTTTTGAGAAATGACAAATTTTTTTGTGCCAAAAAGTGGCTTTTTCGGATAGGGTTTTTTTTAATTGGGAAAATTCCGCAAAAGGGTTGGGGGCCCCAAACCCCCCAGGCAATCGCGCCCCCTTTCAAATTGGGTTTTTTTTTTAACAAAAATAGCTAAACCAAAACCTAACCCAAAACAACCCAAAAGCCTAATAAAAACCTAAACCAAACCCAAATTCAAAACCTAAATCTAACCAACCAAAAAACCTAAAACCACCTATTTTCCAGGCCAATATTTAAATATAAAAAAAAAAGGAAAAAATTTTTGGTTTCCGGGGGGAAAACTCTGCCAAAAATCCCCAGGCCGAAAAAATTTTGAGCCAAAAGAAAAAAGCTTAATTGTGGGTTTTCTTTTTCCCTAAAACGGCGGTTAAAAGGACCCCCAGCCCCGGGGGGTCCATTTAAAACCCCACGGTTAATGATTGGGACATTTTGATGAAAAAACGGGGGTGGGAACAGTTAAAAAAATTTATTTAATTTAAATTAGTTTTCCCCGGGTTTGGGTTTGGGCCCCAAAATTGATAAAGACCGGGCCCCATTTTTTAATAAAGTTACCAATTCCCCCAAGTTCCCTAAACGAGGAAAGGGGACTAAAAAATTAGGGAAAAAATTTTTTCACAAAAATTAAGTTAAATAACCCCCTTTTTAAAGCAGGGGAACTTTTGGGAATTTTTTAAAGGGAAACCGGGAAAAAAAAAGTTATTTTAAAATTTTCCGAAAAAAGTTTTGGCCCGGGGGCCAAAAAAATTCCCGGGAGGAAAAATTGGGTACAGGTAATTAAAAATTTTGGAGTAGGGGGAAAAATTTTTTTTAAAAGGTTTTAAAAGCTGTTTGGCCCACTTAAAAACTTTAAAATCCATTGGCAGAAGTCTTAAAAAGGGGGGAGTCCAAAAAAGGGGTTTTTTTAAATTAATTTTTTACTAATAAATTGGGGAAAGGAAAAAACCTAACCTTCCCTTACATAAGCAGGAAATATATTTTTAAAATCCCAAATAAAAACTGGGAAAAATTATTTAAATTTGAAAAATTGGGTTTTAAAACAAGAATCAAAAATTTGGAAACTTTGGAAAATGGAACTTTCGGGGGAGGGGGGTGGGCCCCCCCCCTTTTTTATTTTAACCAAATTGGGGTTTTGGGGAGGTAAAAAAAATTTAAAGGGGGGGTTTCCCTGAAATTATGATGTTTAAATTTTGAGGGGCCACATTTTAAAAAATCTGGAAAAGATATTTTCATTTTTTTAAATTCCAAAACCCAAAAAGGGGGAACCCCCCCCTCGGCGGGGTTTTTTCGGGAAAAGGGCCGTTTTTTTTTAATATATTATTAAACCCTTAAAGGATCCCAAAAAAATTTTTTCCTACAATTTAAAAAAGCACGGAAATTTAAAAAAAAAAAACCCATAAAGGTCAAACGGGGAATTCCCCCTTTTCCAAATTTTTCGAAAATCCCAACCCCTTTAAAACAATTTTAAAAAAATTTTCCCATAAAAGGTTAGGGAAACCTTAAATAAAAGGGGGGTTTTGGGCGTGGGAACCCCCCCCCCGTTTTTCCCCCAACCCTAAAGGGGCTTTCCCCGGCCAACCAAAACACATTGGGGCCCCTTTATTTTTTTAAATTGTCCATTTCCAAACCCTTTGAGGGAATTTTCCCTTAAGCTTAAAATTTCAGGAAAAGATTATTTCAATTTACTTATTTTGAAAAATTACAAAAAAGTGGAAAAATTCTCCTAGGCAGGGGGAAAAAACCCAAGATGGGCCAATTTTTTTCTTCCTTGTGAAAACCCTAAACCCCTTTTTCACCTTTTAATTTAAAAGCCGCAATCAACCCTAAAAAGGAAAAATTTTAAATTTCCCCATTTCATTTTAAACTTGTAAAACCCAAAATTTTTTAGCTCAAATTTCTTGGTAAATTTGTTTCCACCCCCGGATTGGGGGTACCCTCAACCCAAGCCCCTTTTCATTCAACTTTTTTAAGCTTTACTTCTTTTTTGGGTCAACCCGGGGGTTTGGGGCCCCCAACCTTAAAATTATCAAAAAATTCCAACCCGATTTCCCCCTTCGAATTTTCAAGTTTCCTATGTTTTAACCCAATGTGATCCAATAATCCTACCTCCCCTTGTATCATCACAAACTTGCTGATATCACTGCAAATCCCACAAACCAAGTCGTTGATGAAATCAAAAATAGAAAAGGGGACCCCCAAAACCCAGCCCCCTTGTGGAACTCCATTTGTCACCTTTTTTTTTCCCCTTCAGTTTTAAAACCCCCTTTAATTGTAACCCTTTGTTGCCATTACTTAGCCAAGCTTTGATCCAAGGGAAAAATTTTTTCCAAAAATTTTTTTCCATGACCTTTAAAACCTTTTTCAAGAGTCGCTCTTTGGGGGACTTTGTAAAAAGCCTTCTAAAGTAAAAGATTTTATTATTAAATTTCCTTTTATCATTATTTCCGTCTCTTTAAACTTTCCTATAAAAACCCCAAAAAATTTGGGTGAGCAGACCTACCCTTGGTGAATCCTGTTGTGAATCATTGAGCAAACTATTTTTTTATCTAAGTTTCGCTAATTTTTTTTTGCAAAAAATAGTTTCCAATTTTAAATTTACCCCCATGACGTTAGATTCCCGGGGTCGTTTAATTTTGATTTTAGTCCTCTGTCTTCTTTCTTAAATATGGGAACAACTTTTCCCTTTTCCCTCCCCCAAAAATGGCACATGCCTATCTAAAACCGATTTCTAAAAATGTGCACTAACGACTCACTAACACCTTTTGGGCTTTCCCTTTTTAATCCCCTGGGATAAAAACCCTTCCATCTGGTCCTGGCAATTTAAAAAAAATTCTTTTTTATCTATCCCCCTCCCCCCCCACCTTTTTTTTTTTCCCCTATTATCAAATATTTTTGGGTTTTTCCCTTTTTCGTTTCCCTTTTAAAAATCGGTTCCTATAGGTAGGGCGGTGTATCCCTCCGTAAAAAACACTTAAGAAATAATCATTTAGTTTTTTGGCACTTTATCCCATCCTTTTTTTAAAGACCTCCCCTTGCCCTGCCCTTTTAACGGCCCAACAAATTCCTTTGTTTTTGGTTTTATAAACCTGATAGAACCCCTTTGGATCATTTTTTCGCCTGTCCTGCTACTTTAATTCATAATTTTTCTTGGCAACCGATTAATTTTTTTAAATTCCTTGCCATCACGTTTACTTTTTTTGGTTTTCCCCAACCTGCCTTGAACCTTAAAAAATGTTTCTTTTTACTCCAATTTTTTGTGTTTTAAATTAGGGACTTTAAATTTTTTGGATAAATCTTTCTGGACCTTTTTTCCCCTAAAAGGAATTTTTTATTTTTTGCCCGGGGTAAAATTTATTCCTTTCAAATAAGGTAAAATCCTCCTCAGCCCCGCCTCACTTCCAGCCCAAACCCGGGCTCAATTTTTACCCTTCACCCCAAACCTTTCATTTCCCGTGTCTAACCGCTCTAATTACCCCTTCAGCCCTGCCCTTCACTTCCATTTTAAAAACCGCTCAAATTTCCTCCAGGGGGCCTTCCAAACCCTTCAAAATTTGGGCCCTTTTCCCAAACCCTGCAACGCCCGTCTTCCCCTGGGAAAATTTTTTCCCCCTCCACCCCCAAAACCTCTTTATTAATAACCTCCAGGTGTTTTCTTAATCCTGCAAAATTTGGCCCCTTCCCTGAAATTGGATTCTTTTTTTTAAATTCCCCCTTTAAATTTCCCAAACTTCCCTTTTTGCTAAATCTGATCTCAAAATGGTCGCTTTTTCCAAACTTCCCACCGCCCTCCCATCTGTAACTAAACCCGTCTCTATTTTTACAATAGATCAGAATATTATCCCCTCTGTGGCCCCTTGTTTGTTGATTTTGGGAAAGGGAATCCTGGTTTAAATTTTAAAAATTTAAAAAATCTGCGTCGCTGTCACCTATGTTTTAAATCCCCGTCTAAATCCAAATTTAAAATCTCCCCCCACCCCCAATTCGTTATATCTGCGTTTGTTTTTTTCCTTAAAAATAAGGAGCTAATCCTTTTTACAAAAAGTTTGGAGGCCTATACACCCCCAAAACCCTTTTTTTCTCATTTCCCCCCCTAACCTCTACCCATATAGACTCTATGCGGGCATCTGTTTTATAACATTTTTAAACCATTTCACGCACGGTAAAGCGACCCAGGTAAAAAACGGGGGGGTCTACATCTGAGTTTTTGACGCAAAACTGCGTAAAAAAAAATTTAAAAATTCGCCAAAAATAAATATTTACAAAAGGGGTTTAAAAATTTACTGCGTAAAAAGACCCAAAGGGCTGGGCCCTATAAAAATAAACAAATTTGTCAACTCGTTTCCCGTGAGGGTGGATTTGAAGTGAAAAGGGCTTGTGTCCCAGCTCACTTTTAGCAGGCAGCCTGTCAGCGGGGACTGCTCGCCCCTTTAAAACGTGCCCCGGGGCCGGGAAAGGGCCAAATTTTCCCATTGTACCAATTTCCCTTTTTTCCAACATGTGTTTCAGCCCCTTCCTCCATTTTCTCAAGAATTTACTGGCCATTAAAAATTAAAAAGGGTAGCAGTTGGAACCCTCATAAAAAACCCGCTTTTTTTTGGGCTTTAAAAAACCAAAAAAAATTTGACAAAGGGAAAGGGATCGAGCTACAAAGTGGGAACGTAAGTTTTTCATATTTCCTTTACTCAATGTTTTTTCTAAGTCTTTTAACCCCAATATTTATTTCCCATTTTTTGTTATTTTTGTCTTTCAAAAAAGGGCGGGAAAAATTCTTTTGCAAAACCAAAAACGATTTTATAATATTCCCGGGGGAAAAAAAGAAAAATCGGGGTTTGAAATTGAAAAACTAACCAAAACTTTTTCCCCGCAGAGTCGGGCCATTACGCGGGGGCCCCTTAAGACCCCCGACATTTTCGCATTTGAGGGAAAAAAATTTAAAAAAAATTTTTTCGTGCGTAAAAGGGGTTTAACAAAAACCCCGCAAGAAATCTCTTTCATAAGGCGAAAACCCCTCCACCTCGCCTCCCAACTCGGGCCTTGTGAAATAATTTTATCCCCACCCCTACTCGACTTCCGGATCAAAACCCTTTTCCTGACTTTCCAACCATTTTTTCGGGAAATGCTATTATAAAAAAATTTCCTCCACACTTTTTAAATTCCTCTCGGGAAAAACTATTTTGTTTAAAATACCCCTAAGCCCTGTAAGTGGGACCTTAAAACAACCCTCTTATTTTTGTCCATTTGCCTTTTTTTTAAAACAAAACCCCTTTCCCTCTCTCTCTCTTACAAATAAATTTTAGTTCCCTCCCTTCTAAAACTCCCCCTAGTGTCGCAATTTTTCCCTTCCCCCGGGACCCGTGCCCTACCCCCCAGTTCTCTATTTTTTAAAAAAGCCTGCCGGGCATCTACCCCCTTTAAAGGGATTCAGAAAGATCTGAATTTTCCTTTTCCTCGAAAAGTCCCACCCCTCCCTGGGGTAGAGGTGGTTTTTGCCCAAAAAAGGGGTTTCCCAGCTTTCTAAAAAGCCCAACCTTTGGTTTGGGCAATGAAGGCCAGCCGGAAATTAAAAGAAATTTACCCGGGAGTACCCCCAAGTCGTCAACAAAGGTCTTGGAAGGACCCACACACCAAAAGGAACCCCACCCTGTCCCTAACTTTACCTACAGCTTCCTTAAAACCCCCGGGGTAGCAATTCCTCACTTCTTACACCCCCAAAAAATTTTTCCCCCCAGCACTCAGGGCCCGATGGGTTTTTTCCCCTTTTCCGAATGAAACCAACTACCCAATCACAAACAAGCTTTTCCCCTTTCCCGGGGGTTTAAATCATGTTTTCCAGGGCGCACCCTTTTCCCTTTGTCACAAAAAACCTGCTGTCGAGATGTCAACCTGTTTGTCACCAAAAACCCAAAGTTTTAACCCTTCGGGTGTGATGTACCCTTCCACCCCCCCTTACCCCCGTATTTTCCCTCTTGCACCCCCGGGAGAGTACCTGAATCTTTTTCGTGCACAAAACATGGTCATTGTTTCCCCTTTTTTTTTCTCCTTTTGGGCGTTCCACCATGCTAAACCACCTGCCATTCATCCCCCCTTTGGGGTGACTTACTAGAAAACCACTCCTTTAGTAGTGCCCGGGGCAGTCTCCCTCAGGTACCCCCCCAAGTACATCCCTCCCCATTTCCCCCCTCCACACAAATCCTCACTCCACCCCCACATTTTAAAGAGTTTGTATCTCTATCCCTGCTTCCTCACCCCCGCTTTTCAAATCGCCCCATTTTCACTTACGAAACCTTCAGGGCATCGTCGCCCCCAGAACAGCTTAAGCGCCACTGCACCCCTTTCCTACCCCCCCCCCTCGACCTTCCCCTCCATCTACCACACTCGGTTCCCCCTCGGCCCTTTCCTTCATTTTTCACCCTCTCCCCCCCACCCCACCCTCCAAAACACCCTCCTCCACAACACAACAACACCACCCGCCCCCAAACTGGGCCATTCGACGAAATCTCTGCCCTGCCCATTAATCGACCTGACTCAACCCAGGGGCTGCCTCCTCACACGCCCTTGTTTTTTCAACGACAAGGGACTGAAGTAACACCCGGTAAAAATTAAGTATGATAGTCATAATTTATTTCAATTGCCCCCCAACCCCCCCGACGTTTCCCTTTTTTTATTTTTTTGGTCTTTTAAGACAAAACCCTTTTACCAATTATGTTTAATTGTTTTTATTAAAAATGGGCCCTGTTATTTTTGTAAAGTGGGCATCAAATAATAATTTGTAACTAAATTATTTGTGTTTTAAAAGGACATTTTGGTAATTTCGAGAAATTCAAAAATTTCGCGATAAAACAAAAACCCAAAAAGGGCCCCGCCATACGAACCCCTTTGGGCCCATTAGTTGACGTTTTTAACAGGGGTTTTTTGTTTTCTAGACAAATTTTGTGCTCTAAAAAAAGAAAAAAAACAAAAAAAGTCTCTTTGGGATTGTCCAGGGGGTGCACGTGGGGCCCACGGGAAACTACTAGACTTTTCCCGGGACATGGGCCCCCCCTCCCACTATTTGCGGAATACTAACCAAAAAAAGAAAGAAAATTTTTTTGAGGGGATTTTTGTGTTTTTGGGAGGCGGGGTGTTGGGGTTTGAAAAAAGGGGTATTTTTTTTTTTATATGAGGAAAAAAAGCCTATATCTCATTCTCCTTTTCCCTCTATGAGTTTGTCTTCTGTTCATGTCATTGCAGGGTTTTTTAAGCTCCCTATAAGGAATGCCGATCCCCCAAAAATAAACCCTTGGCCCGGTGTCATGGCCAATTATCCCCCGTCTATCCCCCCTTCCCAATTTAAAAAGGGGGAAAGAAAATTGGGTGGTAGTAATAGTACATAGTGCGGGCCCCTTCAAAGCTGTGTTTTTCTCTGTAGTTCCCGTGGGGTTTTGTCGTGCAAATGGCGCCAAATCGTTTTAGAGCGTATAAATTTTCCTGTACTTAAATTTTGGGTGTTCAAACAAAAAAACTGTTCACAAGAAAAATCAAATCCCCTGCCCCAAATATATGAGGGTTTTTAAGATTTCAAAAACTAAACGTTACCTCAAGTAAGTAAAAGGGTCCCCTTTCACCACATTTTAAATTAAATTACTTAAAAGCAAATTCAGGAGGGTAAAGTTTTTGGTTTTCAATTTTTACCCGAATTTTAGGTTTTTGGGCTTTCCTGCGGTGTCCTTCACTAAATGAATAATCAACCCCGGTAAGAAAATTTCCCTCCTAGATAATAAAGAAAATATGATTTGTATGGGTCCCCTGCCTTTTCTCGCCTAATGCCTTTTAGCGGCCAGTAAAATTTAGCTTAAGCATATAGTGGTCCTTTGGGGGAAAATTACTAAAATTCCGGAAACCAAAAAAAAAATTTCTTACGTACTTTCACTGGAAACGAGTAGAAAAAAGGGCCCTTTACAAAAAAAGTAAAAAGCTGGGGTCACACATTCCCCTATTTTGCTCCCCTATGCTCCCCTACGAAAGGTTATTTGGGGGTTGGGGAAACCCTTTAAAAACTTTAAGGGGTTATTACGCAAAACGTAAAAGAAATTTTTGTACGTCGGGGGGTTTTTACGGGTGGCGGGGAGTAGCCCCGCGGGGCGGGGAGGCGGGGTTTGGGGCGGGCGAGGCCGCGCGGTATGTTTTTGAAATTCGAAACACAGTCGGGGCTCGCGTCGGGGGATGTCAGAAGCGGAAATTTTACGACCGTCCGGCCCCCCCACGGCCGTCTGAAAGGGAGAAGGGGGGGGCCTTTAGGGGGCGTAGCCCCCTCGCCCCTCGACGTGAGCTAATCCCCTTTAATCGTTTAAAAAATTTTCCCCTCAAAAGGGAAAAATTTAGGGGTTTGTCCGGGCGCATCTGGCCCAAAAACCCCCGCCTGCGGGTTGGCGGGGAAAACGCGGGAAAAGGGTTTACGGGGGGGGATATAAGGGAACCCGCGGGACACCCCGCCGTCCCACCCTCACCATATGGGCAACAACCACCAAACCAACCTCCAGCCAAACCCCGCCTCCTGCCACCCTAATACCCTGCCACCCTCTGCACGCTTCCCCGCCCCCGTCACCATTAACCCCAAAAAAAGCGGGAAAAGGCCAGGAAGGTTTCCCTCCCCCCTCGACGCCCGCCACCTCTCCCCCTGCCCCCCCGACGTCGCCCCCTCCCGCCTGCCCCTTTGACGTCTGCCACCTCTCCGCCTGCCACCTTTGACGTCTGTCCCCCTCAACCCCCTCCCCCTCGATGCTTTCACCCCAAATCTGCTGGGCCCCGGGAAAAATTTGGGGTAAACCCCGCCGGCGGGGAAAAGGGGAGGTCGTGGAGCAAGTCGACGATGAGGGGAAAATGGAAAGACGACGACGACGGGCGCCAAGGACCCCCCCCTCACAGTCCGGCGTTTTGAGCAGCCACCCCGCAAAACCCAAAACCCCGAAAACCCGGGGCCGGAAGAGCCCAACATTATCCTTAAAGGAAAGGGGCGGGGCGTATGTTTGGGGGAGTGCTGGAGTTTGAGGTGCCTTATCTATATTTTAAAGGGGGATCCCAGGCAAAAATCAGAAGGGAAAACATAGAAAAATGTTTTTGGGGGGAGAAGGCAGCCAGCATGGAAAAACCCCCAAACACAACCTTGGGGGCTTAGACGGGTTCCCCCTCTTTCCGCTCCAGGTTCGGGAGGCTCACCAAACCCAAAAATTGGGGATGGGGCCAAAAGGTTTTCGGAGGGGAAACTTGGGTTTGAAACATGTTTTCCCGTTCCTGAAAACCCCACATCGTGCGGCAAAAGAAACCCCCCGGAAAACTTTGGGATGCTTCAGGTACGTTTATTTTTGTTTTCCAACTCTCTCACTTTTTAAATCCCACAACCCCCATCAATATTTTTTGGGAAAGGCTAAAAAAGGTTTGGGCCCCCAGGGCAGTGACGGTTTTTTTCTTTTTCGAAATTTTTTTTGCTTTTAAAGATGCCTTATTTTTTTTTTATTTATTTGTTCACTTAAGTTTATAAAAACCTAACATTTTTTTTAATGAAACCCCATAATAACAAAAGCGTTTATTCATTTTTTTTTAAAGGTTACAAGGATGATGGTTTTGTTTTTAAAGGTATTTCCCCAGTTGATAAATAAAGTACAGTTACTAATTATTAATTTAAAGTCCCAAAAAGTCTGCTGCCCAAACTGCCCCAACCGCTTCTGTTTTCCCGTGCCTGACCCCGCCCCAGCCCCCGCCACAACGAAAGTGGAAAGAAAACCCCCCTGCCGGGAGTCAAAGGGGGGACAAAACCCCAGCCATCTTCCCTGCCTGCGCGGAAGGGGAAGCAGGGGAAGCCCCCCTGGGGCTGAAAAAAAAACCACAGATCCACACCCACAGGAACCCCGGAGCCAAATAAGTAGAGGGAAAAATTAAAAAATTTTTTAATAGCAACAAAAACTTTGAACATATTGGCCCTTTCCCCGAATACCCCAAAAATATTATTTGTTAAAAAAAAAAAATTCCCAATTTGGGGCAATTTTTGAAATAAAGGTTTTTGTTTTTGTGGGTTTTTGCAACGAGTTAATGGGTTTTCTTTTTCCATAAAAGGGAAAAAAACTTTGAACCTATTAAGGTTTCCCCGAATACCACAAAATTTTATTTGTTAAAATTCATTAAAATTTGGGCCCAATATTAAAAAAAATTTTATGTTTTGTTTTGGGGGTTTTAAAGTTTTTCTTGTTCCTTTTTCCCTACCAGGTTCCCTTGCAACCCGCCGAGAAGGTGGGGCCCAAAAACCCCGGCTGGGGTTATGGATTTTGGTCGAGGATCCGGGGCTACAGTATTGGGGGCGCCTTCCCGGAGTCAGGCCAAGGGGCTTGTTGGGGGTGCCGGCCGGTTTTAAACCCCAATGAAGAGGAAAAGATGGCAACCCTCCACCGGTTCCCAACTGCCCATAGGGGGAGTCACCACCCCGGTCCCCGGGCCTCATGCTGCATGGCCTAACCCGGAAATTTGGCTTTCCGGGCCCCCAACCCCCGCCCCCGGGACAGCAGCATCCCCCGGCAAACCCCAGTGATGTACCAAAGGGGACTCCCGGGAAAACCCCCCTGCCCCCAAACCCCTGCCGACCCAGGGCCCAAACCTGCTAGCTTCGTGTTACCTTTCCCCACCAGGGGGCAGTATTGCAGTCATTGTTTCGGCCCCCAAACAGCCCAAAACCCCCTGGGACATTTTTTCCCGCCCAACCCAATTTCCTCCCACCGAACATTCCCCAGTTTTTTTAACCTCTCACATTGGGCTCACAGTTTGGGAACACCAGCTTTGCCCGGGTCAGCCTCTGTCTGGGTCACCCGATCATATAATCCAGCTACGGCCCCCCGGGAATCCTCGATCCCCATCAGACCCTGGAGAACCCCAAAAAGCCCCCCTAGCAGCCCCAGCGGAAAACCCCCTTGGCTTTCCTTTTTAAAAGATAATGTATTTTTTAAAAATATATGTATTTGGGGTTTAAAGACGTTGGTTTTCTATTTTCCCAAATTATAGCTTAAAATTTTATTAATAAGATGACAAATTAAATATAACGGGAAAATAAAGATAAGAATAAAAAAGAAATGACTAATTGAAACGCAATACTGATAAATGGTTTAAAAATAAATATGAAAAACCTTGAAAATGAAATAAAAAAATTTAAATTTCAAAACCAAAAAAAAACATGGAAAAAATTAAAAACTTGATGGAAAAAAAAATAAAGTAATAAGATGAAAAATTTAAATAAGCAGGAACCAAAATTGGAAGTAATTAAAGGAAATATAAAAAATACAATAAACAAAATATGGAAAAAACCTACAAAAATTAAAGAAAATCAAAATAAAAGATAAAAGTACAATACAAAACAAAAAAAGGGAAAAAACTCGATAACAAAAAAAAGTAAAATGAAACTGAAAATAAAGCAAAAAAACAAAATAAAAAAGTGGGGAAACCTTTTAAAAAATTTCCCAAAAAAGGGTTTAAAATAGATTTTTAAAATCACCTAAATACGGTCATCCTGCCCAAACCACAGATCCTTTAGGGGGAAAAGAAATAGGTCTTTAGTAGTTCCCTTGCTCCCTTTGGGAAGCCTGGTTTTTTCAGTGTTTTCGGGGCCCCGGTTGGGGTGTTGGTTTTACAGGTGGGTCACTCTCCAGGGGGGAGGGATGAGTTTTGGGGGGTGTGGGGTCCTCTTGCTTTCCTCTGTTTGGGGGGGGTTTTTGTCCACGTAGGATGTTGGCAGAATGCATTAGGCCAAAAACAACAACCTTTTGCACGCTCAGGTTTCATAGATATTGCGTGTGGAAAAAAACCCCCAAACGGTTTGACAAAAATGCCAAAGGCGTTCTCTAAACCCCCCGGCCCGGCCCCCCCCCGAGTCTGTAGTTTTAGATTCGTTTAGGTTTCCCTTTAGGAATCGTTTTTGGGGGTAGGGCTTCATTAGGTAGGCGCGCAGAGGGAAAAGCCTCCCTAACCCACCCAAGAAGTAGTTCCCTTGGGGGCCAGGGGATCCCGGGGAGAGATGACCTCGGCCCGGGGCAGTTTGGGATCTGTCTATCAAACACTTTTGGCAGGGCGGGTGTGGGAAAACCACCACCATCAGGCTCTGACCCTATGGCACCCAAAGTCGACGTAAAACTTGTAGTTGGAAATCAACCCAATTTTCCAAAAGGACAATGGAAAAAAAATTTTTGTAGTTTAAGTAAAAGTGCCACCAAAGGGGGGGTTTTTGGATCCCTATGTGTTTTGCCCTCAATGGGTCCTACACAATTTCGGCAGGTTCCTCGTTCCTCAAAGCCGCGGGGAACTCCCTTCCCTTTAGCGGCGAATTTGGCGTTTTGAGCTCCGATCTCCGTAGACAGAGATGAGGGGCCCCGGGATTTGCTGGAACAAATTTTGGGTGGTGGGGTTTTTGGGGGAACCCGGGAAAAGGGGTTTTTGCAGGCTCTTGTAAAGGGTTTCCCCCCCGTTTGCGAGGGAAAAGTTTGGGGGAAAGGCCACCCGCAGACCAGGAGGAATGGGTTTTCGCCCGAACGTAGGTTTTTCCCCTGAATGATGGGGGGACACCCTTCCACCCAAACTCATCAAAAAGTTGTTTGTTCCCACCCGGGAAAAATTCTTGTACAGTTTTTGGGGCATTTTTCGGCCAAAATCTTCCATCAGGTTCTAAAAATGGCCAGGGTTTAAAACCCTTTGTTGAAATAAGGGCCCCCACCCACACTGTCCTCCCTTTCTCCTTTCCTTTTTCTCTTTTTCCCCTTGATGGATGAAGTTTTTTTATTGCAAGTAGTTTTAAGAAATTTTTATGTAGGAAAAAATCCCCTTTCATTAGCCCCGGGGGTTATGCCCCGTTCTCCGGTTTGATTAGGGAAATTGATAAAAATTAACTCCTCCGGATGAATTCCACGATGTTGTTCCCTGGGGCCGGGGAAGGATTTGGGGGGGAGGAAAAGGGGTGGCCGTCCCCGCCCTTTTGTGTTCCCAGATTCCAACCCAGACCACGGGTTTTCCAAAAACTGTCTTTTTCTGTGGGTTTTTTCAGACGGGGGGTTTCCTAAAGATTGTCCGGAACCGGTCCAGGTAAGTCCTAAACAAACCCCAAGGGCGTACGGGGCCCCAGCTAAAGGGAAAGGGCCCTTTTGGGGGGGTGGCATGGGCGTGGCCTGTTTCCCCCAAAAACGGGGAGCCCATGTGGGGCGAAAAGGGGAAAAGGGTTTCGCAAAAACGCCAAAAAACGTACGTAGTTCAATCCCACTACTTACGACTGACGTAACCCCCCGGCCCCGTCCCCGGACGTCCCCGTCGGGAAGTGCAATAGTGGGGGTTTTAAAGGGCGTTCACGGCCGGGGGGGTTAAAACCCCCCCCCTCAGAAAAACAAAACTTGGCGATTAGCCTGACGGGGCTGTGGGGCAATATACGGGAATGTGGTTTACCCCAGCATAAGGCAAATGAGAGGGTTTCGCCGCCCCTGGCTGGCTGGCAAACCCGCTTGGGGGGGCCGGGCGAAACCCTGCACGATTAAACCCGATAAAAATAAAACCCAAAAATTTCCCCAAAAAAAAACCTGAATAAACTAAACCCAACCTAAAAAGTTAACCCCCTAAACCTAAACCCAATCAAACCTAGTCTTCCATTACTATGAGCAAAAAAGTTTTAAATTTTGGGTTTTTAAAAGGGGCCAAATAAAAGTTTCCAGGAGGGTTGAAGGTTGCTGAAAAACATGACACTGGTTTTACCAAAATTTAAAATTTTTGCATCATTTCATATATGTAAAAAATTAAAAAAGCAAAAGTATCCCCCTAGAGGCTAAAAATTCTACTTAAATTTACTATCAGCGCCATTCCCCCGTTCACGGGGGCTGACACCGGGGAGGAAAGGGGTGGTTGATAGCTCCCCCAGGATTAAAGGGGAGTTTAAGTGGATGGCGGAAAGTGAGGGGTTAAGTGGGGTTGAGGCAGCCCGCGGGGCCAGGTGCGGGGACCCAACTTTCGAGGAGTGGGCACGATGGGCGTTTGGGGGGACCTGAGTGTCGCTGTACTTCCCTGAAAAAGGAGAATGCCGAGCTCATGGAGGGTGTTGGGGAGACGTGTTGTACCAGAATCCCCCAGTCCCTCTGCCTAGACGAGGGGTAGGAGCGTGGACACGCGTGAAAAAAAAAGGAGGGCCCGGTCGAGGGTGATCACAGACTCCGCCTCCTGCGCTAGGAAAAAAGCTTTGCTTTCACTCGTTGATGAGTGCCCCAGAGGAAGGGGGGGTGATGGTTTTAAAACAGTCGAAATTTCCCCGTCCCTTTAAGGGAAACCGTGGTTTTGGGGGAAGCCCGGCAAGAATTTTGGATAGGGCCTTTGGGAAAAGGGGTTTGGAAAAAAAAGGACCCCTTGCCTGTTTTTCGTTGGAGCGGGGGTAGGAAACATAGCAGAAAGGTGGGGAGGGTAAAGGGGGGTGGGGTTGCGCCCCCGGTATGTATAAGTGCCCCCGGGGGAAATTAAAATAGGCAAAGGGGAGAGAGACAGGGCTCCTAAGGAAATAAAAAAGAAAGGGACTAGGCGGGTTAGGGGCCTGGAGGAAACCCCGGGAGTGTGTGGCAAATTTTTTTCCCCGCAAAAAAAAAGGGGGGCCAAGATGGTGGTGGGAAGCGGTTAGGTAACGCTTTCTGGCTTAACACTACAGGAAGAACGGGGACTCTTTATCAAAAAACTGGGCTCGATTTTTCGGGAAAGACCAACCCGTACGCCCGGGACGGGGGCACTCTCTCATAGGGGGGTGGGGGGGGGTTTGGCGTGGGTAATTTTAAAGGGAGATGGGGGGGCAGGGGTTTTTAGAGGCCAAGGGGGGGTGAAGGTGAAAAAAATAATGATCTGATAGGCAAGGAAGGAATATTGTTTGGGCAATTAAAGGGAAAAAACAGTAGAATTAAGAAAAGACGGGGATAAAACAGGCATCAGCGTAAAATAGCTAGCGGGGAAATTTGGGCAAGGGTGAAAAGTGCAACATAAAGGTTTTTATAAAATTGTAGGAGTATATTAAATAAGGGAAAAATTTTTCTGGGAGGAACATCTTGTGTTTAAATTTTGTTTTAATAGCATTAACAAAAAATGGTTAGATATGGGCAGGGAAAGTATTTAAACCAGAAGTTGGAAAGCGGATATAAGTTATTTTAAAGGACAGGGTAGAAAGGGGGGAAAGGGGGAGGGGTTGCACCCTTTTGCAGGGAACATTGGGAGTGTTTTGTTAACCCAAAGTTTTTTGTTTTTCGAAACGGAAAAACAGTGAGTTGTCTAGAAAAAGGGAAAGAGTAGGAGATGGGGAAAACCCCCAAACCATAACAAAAAAAAGGGGATGGAAAAAAGTAGATAACAAAAAACAATTTAATAAATCTAATAAAAACACCTTTTGCAAGGGGTAAAAATGATTTGCTTTTGAAGCAACCAGAGTGAAATAAAGAAAATGCCTTTTTAAAAATCTAAATGACCCAAAATGTACATAACCCCAAGGGTAATTAACCCTTTGAGAAAAAAAAAAAAAATACTAAATAAAATTTCCCCCCCACCAGGTAGTAAAGGGAAAAATAAAAAGGTGAGTTTGATTGAGTAGAGTTTTTCCATTTCTAATGTTTAATGGGGGACTTACTTAAAGGGACAAGAAAGGTGTTACTGCTATGTTCCTCGAGAGAGTAGTAACGCTTCAGCTATATACAGATGACTGACTAACAAAAGAAAACGAGGTTTATAAATGCCCTCGTATTTGCCTGGGGCTGCTTCACTCAGCTTTGAGTCGAAACACACCGGCGAGATCCCGGAGTAGTTCCGGTGCCTTCCTTCGTGTTGATTGAGGAAGGGTAGTTAGTGGTACTCCAGGTTGTGTGTGTGTGTGTGTGTGTGTGTGTGTGTGTGTGTGTGTGTGTGTGTGTGTGTGTGTGTCACACAGGATGAGGATAAGGCGAAGCTTATGATACCTCCCCCCATAAGACGACGCCACTGGGAAGAAGTGGAGTCGTAGGAGTTGAACTGGTCAAGGTGAGCCTCTAGGTGCGAGAGAGAGCGTCTGCAATTATGTTGTCGGTGCCCTTGATGTGGATGATGGTCAGGTTGTAAGGTTGGAGGAAGAGAGACCATCGGAGAAGGCGTTGATTGGTAAATTTGGCACGATTTAGGAAGGACAGAGGGTTGTGATCAGTGTAGACTTTTAAAGGATCTTGACTTGGCTGGAGATAACACTGAAATTTTTGTACCGCTGAGACGATTGCCAGGAGTTCTTTCTCGATGGTGCTGTACCGCTTTTGGTGGATGTTGAACTTGCTGGAGTGGTATGCCAAGGGGTGAAGAATGCCCTCCACCTCTTGTAAGAGTACAGCTCCTAAGGCGGTGTCGCTGGCATCTGTTTGCAGAGCAAGGGTTTGGCGAAGTCGGGAGCGATGAGCACGGGACCCTGGGACAGGAAGTTCTTAAGTTGGTTGAAGGCGGCTTGGCAGACGTCCGTCCAGTTGTAGGTCACAGCCCCACTAGTGAGCCGGGTGAGAGGGACGGTAGCGGCCGCGAAGTTGGGACAGAATCTCCGGTAGTAACCTGCCATACCCAGAAAGCGCCGTAGGGCCTTCCGAGTAGTAGGAGCAGGGTACTCCAAGATGGCGGAGATGTTGGCCATTTTGGGTCGTACTTGGCCTTGTCCCACCTCGTGTCCCAGGTATGTCACCGTGGCTCGGCTGAAGGTGGTCTTGGCCAGCTTGATGGTCAGTTGTGCTCCCTGCAGCCTGGTCAACACTTCCCGGAGTTTTAGAAGGTGCTGCTCCCAATGCTCTGTAAATATCAGAATGTCGTCTAAGTATACAGAAACTCCAGCCAGATCCTGTAATAAGTAGTCCATTGCCCTTTGGAAGGTAGAAGGGGCATTCCTCATCCCAAGAGGCATGACTCTGTATTGGAAAAGACCAAAGGGTGTGATGAAGGCTGATATTTGTTGGGCCTTCTCCGTAAGGGGTATTTGGTAGTATCCCTTCAGTAAGTCAATTTTTGTTATATAATTAGTCTGTCCAACCTTGTCGATGAGATCATCTATTCTTGGTAGAGGGTAGGCGTCCGGGAAACCCAGTCACAGCGTTTACTCTGCGGTAGTCCGTGCAGAGGCGCAGTTTGTCCATCTCCTTGGGGACGAGAAGACATGGTGACGCCCACGGAGACTGGCTGGGAATAGCCAGTCCCTGCTGGAGTAGATAATCCACCTCTTGCCTCATCTGGTCACATTTCCGAGGATGTAGTCGGTAGGGTGGTTGACGAAGAGGAGAGGTTCCTGGGAGAAGCTCGACATCGTGGGAGGTCATGTTACATAATTTAGGATGATCGCCAAGGACATCTTTATGGTTTAACATAATGGTGGTTATGTCTCTCCTGTGAGAGGAAGATAGGTGGGTTAGGTAATCTCTGAGATTACCAAGTATGGTTGAGTTTTTTTTCACAATCTGTACCTGTTACAAGGGTGGTGGTATTTTCAGGTACAGAAATGGTGCAAACTGGCATTGTATTTGAATCAGGTATTTTATTTGTATCAGGTGCAAGGTTTGGTCTACTCTTGTATAATTTCAGTAGATTAATGTGAATTAGCTGAGTGCTTTTACGGCGGTCGGGAGTGTTTATGATATAGTTATTGTCACTGACCTTCTTACTGATGTTATAAGGACCATGGTATTTAGCTTGTAAAGGTGAACCAAAGACTGGAATGAAAGCAAGGACTTGGTCACCTTCATTGAATGTTCTTACTTTAGCTTTACTATCAAGTGTTTTTTCATTACCCTTGAGCTTGTTTGAGATTGCTTCGAGCAAATGAGCGGACTTGGTCAAGAGTATTCTTAAGTTTCTCAATGTATTGAGTGATAGTGACAAGTTTACTGGTAGTGTTGTTTAGCAATCTGTCTTTGATTACCTTAAGTGGCCCCCTAACCTTACGACCAAACAATACTCAAAGGGAGCAACACCAAGGGACTCGTTGGGTGTCTCCCGTATGGCGAATGGGACGAAAGGTAAGGCTTCGTCCCATTCTTGGTCCTTGTCATGACAAAACTTGCGGAGAAGTGCCTTAAGGGTCTGGTGACATCTCTCCAAAGCACCTTGTGATTGAGGATGGTATGCCGTAGATAGAGTCTGTGTGATTCCAAGCTCTGCCCAGAACTGCTGCAAGAGACCGCTCGTGAAATTTGTGCCGCGGTCACTTTGAATTTCCCTAGGTATGCCAAAGGTAGTGAACAGTTGAGTGAGTTTTGACACAATTGTTTTGGCTGTAATGTTTTAAGTGGGAAAGCCTCAGGGTATCGGGTGGTTGGACACATAATAGTGAGGATGTATTGGTTCCCTCTCCTAGTTTTGGGCAATGGGCCAACGATGTCAATGATGATCTTTTGAAAGGTTCCTCAGGCACTTGGATAGGTTGGAGTGGGGACTGAGGAATATTTTGGTTAGGTTTTCCCATAATCTGGCAAGTGTGACATAATTTATCATTGAAGTTATGTCTTTTTTTAATCCTGGCCCTAAAAATCTGAGTATTTTGTCACAAGTTTTCTTAATTCCTATGTGACGGCTTGTTCTCCATGAGCGATCTCCATGATTGGCTCTCTCAAGTTGATTGGCAATACAATTTGGTGAACTTCAGCCCAAGTGGCATCATCAGAAAGTTTATGCAGTTTGAATAGCCTCATAAGAACTTTGTCCTGGTAATAGAAGAAGGGGAATGAGTTTATCTGATCTTTAGGAATGGTTCTGGCATGGTACCGAGACAGAGTAGCATCGTCTCGTTGAGCCTCAGCAAGTAGTTGTTCAGAGAATACTTTGCCAAGACTTACGTTAGGCGTATGAGGATTGGTAGTTGACAAGGGCTGAGGGGGTATTTGAGCAGTTGCTTCGGACTGTGCACGGGTAACGGCACAGTTAGGAAAAAGATTTGGCTGCTCCTTTTCCATTTTGAGCTGTGGGGTTGTATGGTAATGGTGAGTTATTAGTGACAAGGGTGGAATGACTAACTCACCAGCCAGATCGTTAGCCAACAGGAAGTTAGTATGAGGAATGGGTAAAGACTTGTCCTCACTGACAGCAATGGTTACTACTCCCCTTAAAGCGGACATCAAGGTACACCCTAGCCAGAGGTACGGGGAAAGTCTGGTGAAAATCCTTGAGGTACACCTTCTCCCCTGTATACTTCCGTTCTACTCCTGGAAGTGCAGATTTTAAGAGGATTGATTGGGCAGAAGCAGTATCCGCATAATCTGGAGAGGGCGCTCCTCAGAGTCAGAGTCGAGGGAGACAGTACCTTGTGACCTGAAGGGTTTGAAAGGATCAGTAACAAAAGGGAGTGGAATTATTGTGTTCACCGAAGCAACTGGTTTAGAAAATGTGCCCATTTTAGCTACTTTACACCTAGGGTCAGGACAGTTTCTTTATGAGGTGGCCAGTTTTCTTACAGAAATAGCAGAACACACTTGGCTTGGAACCACTATCTACAGACTTACCATCCTTTTCATATCTTGCACCTGAACTTACAATGGACTGAGCCTTCTTCTCTCCCGAGGATACAGGGCGATGTACTAAGGAAAAGACATCTGCTATTTTAGCAGCTTTGAGTAGGTTTGTCTCATCCTTGTCTGTAATGTGCAACATGATTGAGTAGGATATTTTACGTTTAAATTCCTCCAGTGCTACGAGATTTACCAGATCGTCATAAGTGGTGACTGATGCAGACTTGAGCCAGTTTTTAAGGGCTCTGAATTTCTCTGAGGCAAATTCTAGGTAAGTTTGACCAGTATTTTTGTTCATGTTGCGGAAGTTTTGTCGGTATCTTTCTGTGGTGACCGCGTAAGCTGTAAGTATAGCATCTTTAACTACATCATAATCGGCATTATCCTGCACACTGTCTAAAACAGATAAAGCCTTTCCATTAAGTTTTGGCTTGACAAGCCAGGTCCAATCCTCTTTAGGTACCTGAAAATGCGTGGCAGAGGATTCGAACTCTCTAAAGAAAGCTTCAGGATCGTAATCAGAGAACTGAGGTAAAAGAGGCAAAATTTTTGTTAATTGTAATTTATTTGGAGTTTGAGTGGCGTGACCTTTATTCTGCAGATCGAGGACTTTTAACTGATGTTCTCTATCATGTTCTTTTTCTGCTCTTTCACGCTCTTTTTCTTCTCTTTCACGCTCTTTTTCTTCTCTTTCACGCTCTTTTTCTTCTCTTTCACGCTCTTGTATTTGTAACTGGTATTCGCGTTCGAGAACTTTTTCTTCTCTATCATGTTCTTTTTCTGCTCTTTCATAGTCTAACTTCATTTGTAATGCCTGCATTTTCACTTTCTCCACTTCTAGGAGAAGTACTGTGTCTGATATAAGCTTTATATAAGCATTTTCTTTAGTCATCTCTGTGTGTGCTTCAAAAGCAAGATCATCTTACTCTTTGCTACAAGGTGATTTATTAGATATTATTAAATTGTTATTGTTATCTACTTCTTTCCATCACCTTTTTGTTATGGTTTCGGGCGTTTCAGTCTCGCTACTCATTCCTCTAGACAACTCACTGTCTCGCTCGTAACAGTTGGGGGCCTGTCCGGGAATATATATTAACCTTTACGGTTGTTATTTCTTAATCTCACTTCAGTGATATTCATATTTTTCTGTGTTTCACCCCAGGTATTTTCTTTTGTTGTGAGAGTTCACTGTGTCTATGTTGGTGGGTTATTACTTTACGTGTGCTACATGATTGAGCGTGTGGATAGCTGTGCCTTTAAAAACTCACTACACGAAGGCCTGGTGTAGAGGCATTTTCCAGTTCGTCACACTGCTTAAATTACCTTATTGCTCTGTTTGATATTTTTCCAAGTAGGACACTTCCTCCCCGCTAAGCTATACTGACTCATCTTTTCTCACGGAACCAGCGATGTTCCAAATCTAGTTAACTCACTCGATTATTAACTTGACCAGTTCAAAACTCAAACATTTGAGTACTTATGCCAGATCTTGTGTGCGTATTGTGGGTACTGCATTCTCTGGTACTTCTCCACTGGCTCGTTATATCCTTCGAAGTGATAAATCTCCAGGGGTCATTCCCCTATCAAATCTCATGTCAGGGTAGTTCAGTTAATAGCTCGAGTGATTTTCCTGAAATACGCCCTTGGCATCTCTCTTCTAACCCTATTGTGGTTCTTAATTTTGTTTTAACATTAATCATGGAGTTTGATGCGGAAGAGTTTGTCGGTAATCCCTCTGCTGAAGAACTTAAAGCTGCAAGAGTTACTAAAGATCAACTCAAGTATATTGCCGCTAACTTTAGCATCCAGTTCACTCATGAAACTAAAAAGGAACACTTAATGACACTAATATTAACTCATCTAGGTGAAGAACCAATAACTGACCCTCAGTCAGAAACCACCACTTCTACCAACATAGCACCACTATATACATATATATATATATATATATATATATATATATATATATATATATATAAGTATATTATATATATATTATAGTATATATATATATATATATATAATATATATAGGTATATATATATATACATAATATATAATATATAAATATATATAGGTATATATATATCATATATATAGATAATATATATATATATGATATATATATATATATATAATATATATATATATAAATATATATATATATGTATATATAATATACTATATATATATCATATATAATATATACATATAGGTATATATATTAATATATATGTATATATATATAGTATATATATATATACTATATATACATATATTATATAAATATATATAGGTTATATATATATACACATATATATATATATATATAATATATATATAATATATATATAGTATATATATATACATATATATAATACATATATATAATATATATACATATATATATACTAATCATATATATACATATATATACAATATTATATATACATATATATACATATATATATATATATACATATATATTATATATATATAATATATATAAATATATTATATACTATATATATATACATATATATACATATATATATATATATATATATAAATATATATATATATATAATATATATAATATATATATATATATAATATATATATATATATAATATATATAATATATATATATATCATAGTTTGATATATAATATTATATATAGTTCATATATTATAAGTGATACTGATATACTGATAGTGAGATAGAATTATATATAAAATCAATATTATGGCATTAGTAGACTAATAGGGTAATGCCTTCGATATCAAAACAATACATGGGTTCCTGCCAAAGGGGTAAACGGTTGCATCACGCAGTCGACGCTCTGTGGGGTCTGAGGAGGGGTTGGAATTTTGAAAATCAAGCATGTTTGGGGCATTGAAGACACTCGAAGGGAATGCACTAATTGATAATCAAAGGCAAAACCAATTTTTGTCACTGTGGACAAAAGGATGGGCATGACCGAGTTTCGCCATCCCCTAGTACGACCTTGCTCGGAAGATGAAGCGTGGACACATACCCACATCCAGTGGTGGGCACTTCCGCAACTCCGCAAACCGCAACGTCCGCAAATTGTGGAATGCTCGATTCTTTGGGTTGCAAAGGGTAAAAGTGGATTGCGTGCGGAAGTACTGCTAAACGCAAATAGTCGCAAATTCCCAAGTGCCGGGTGAGTTTGAACACGATTCCTGAGCGGCTACGCGCACCGTCCAGGGTGAGTAATATACGCTCAAGGGGGTGATGCTGTCGCCTCGTGGGGTGCAGTGGCTAGCGTGCCTGGCACGAATCTGCGGGCCTGGTTCGAGTCCCGGGCCAGGGCAAGTTGTTGACCAGCTCTACCCAGCTGTTTTCCCTCCTTTCGGTGTGGGTTGATAAATGGGTACCGGGGTTACCTGGGGAAGGTAACGGTGGTAACCGGGAGTCACACAGCCCTGTGTCCCGCTGGGTAACGGTCCTCACCCTACCACAGGCTCTACAGGGCTAATGCCACGGAGATGAGCACCCGCATGCCACGCGCAGCTTAGGCGTATGCTCCCATCTTTACCTTTTAGCTGCTTGCACACCAGTAACCTTGACCGCCAGTTATCAGTGAGCATTCATAGACGAAGTACGTACGTGCATCTCAAAACACTTCTTCCGGCCTCGCTTTGTAGGTATGAGGCTTTTCTACCATATTTTTGGTGATGGAAACTCATAATACACATTACGTATCTGTGTGATGTTATAATATCATTGAAATATTTTAGATACTTACTGTAACTTTGTTTAGGTGAACCATCAAGGTTAGTAGATACTTAGAAACAATGTTGGCGTTGTGGACTGGCTCTGACTCACGCGTCCCTCGCTGACTCAGTCATTCTTCAATTATTAGTGGGCCTCACCCAAGATTACGAAATAACTATCATCTTACTGAAACATTTTCGTTATTAATATACGCATAGATTTTTAGGAAGGATAGGAGGTCCAGAGGGCCCCATTATAACAGTGGTATGGACACGGCGGAAAAAGGCAATTTTGTAACCAAGAGTTGTGTATTTCTATGTGTGCTATGGAACGTATCTATGTGATGCAGTGACCATGGACACTCTGTGTAGAGCACTAAATATTAATTGCGCAAGGAATGTGTTGTGGTGACTTAGTGCGTTGCACGGTGTGAGGCGACAGTTTGAACCTGCGTTTATCGCTAGAGCCGGGGGAGAGGTTAACCGCCATTCTCGTGCCGCGCGCAAAAAAGTTTTGTATGCCGTCTGAGTCTCTGCAACATCTGGATTATATGGCGCCCAATACGTCCCAGTAACCAAGCAGCGGCCCAGTCTGGTGTTGTGATGTGACGATGGTGCTGGTATTCATCTCAGTATGAGGAGGAAGAGTTCACGGGCGGTGGACTGTGTGCGCAACACGGCAGGTCAGTCGGAGGGGCGAGGAACCTGGCATGATGTGTTTGTTAAGTACAACACGGCCATACCACAGCTCGCACCCGTGGATTAAACTGTCCTCCCTACAGGTCCGATGGCATAAAGGCCAAAAGAGAGGTCTGTCCTATGATTAATTTTGAGATGGTCTCTTAATGAAGGGAAACATGAACCCCCAGCCTCAAGATGGAATTGTCGCAAGAGGAGTCTGAGGTTTTAAGTCGCCCTTGATATTCATAGTTGAAACAATTTGGAGGTGTCGTGGTTAACGTAGAATAAGTATTACCCTTTAGGTTGTTGATCAATGATGCACAATGACGGGGAGGTGAGAAATGGAGCGTATATCATGGGGGGCAGTTGCGTCTGAGGGGAAGTCTGAAAAAAGCAACTTATATAAGTATATCAATTTAGACAAAAGTGGTGAATGAAGAAATGTAATAATTTAATACTACAAAGAGCTTCACCATTTAATCTTTGCATTTCACTGTCAGGGAACCGAGTCACACTTAATTGGCGTGCGCGCCAAAGACAACGTACCTGCGGACTGGCGTTTCTGAAGTGTGCAAGCAGTCAAGGAAATTTGCGGTCGTGGTTGCGGAAGCTGGATTTTCGTTTGCTGGTGACCTACCGGCTTGACAACATACATGCTTACACAACTCTTCCTTCACACACACTGCTGATAACAATTGATCGTTAATCTGCCGTATAAACTTTACTTCTCGATGGAAAACCCGCATTACAATGATAGCAAAAAAATCAATGTCGTGTTTCGGAAGGGCACTCCGTCGAAAATTCGTTTTGGAAAGACGCTAACGCAATTTTTCGCAAACCCAAGGGGTGTAGTTTAAACCGTTCCTGAGCGTAGCCCCGCCAGGGGTGAGTAATATACGCAGGATTGTTGTTCTGGTGCGTGGCTAGCGTGCCTGGCTACGATAGCGGGTGGTTCGATCCCGGGCCGGCAAAGTTGTGCCGGGCCTACCCAGCTGTTCTTCCCTCCTTCGGGGTTGTAATGGTACATGGTGGTTCCTTGGGGGAAGGTACCTGTGGTAACCTGCGGGAGTCAACGGGGCCCTGGTGTGGGTTTTTAAGGGGTACTCACCCACCCAGCTCTAAGTGGTTAACTGCCCCAAGGCGATGGCCCATGGCCAGGAGTTCTTGTCCCTCTTTATTTTGGTGGCTTTGGGCCCCGCTCAATGGATTGCCGCAGAATCGGGGTTGGGCAATTATCATGACAATACTTTTACGTACATCTAAACCTTTAGTTTTCCCCTGTCACTTTGAGGGATGAATGTTTTTACATATGTTTGGTTGAAACTCTTATAAAATTTTAGTTTTTCGTGGTGTTATAATAAATTAAAAAATTTTATATAACGTAACCTTTTTTTGCCATTTATAGATCGGGGAAACAATTTTTGGCGTTGGGACCGGGCCGACCTCACGCCGTCCCTCGCTAAAAAATTTCGGTCTGTGTTCAATTTTTCGTTGGGGCCTACCCCAAGATATAATATACACAATCTTCTTACACATTTGATAATTATCGAAATTTTGGAAAATTCAGAGGGAATAACCCGTTAAAAGGGAAGGCAAAAAAAGTGTGTTTCAGGTCCCTGTGACCCTATTTTTTGCTTCAGACCTGGGTTCGGTGAAAGTAAAAATTTGTCAGGAGGTTGTTAGGGACTTATCCTTGCGGTGGTGAAGGCGACGTTTTTGAACCCGCGTTTATCCTACCTATTTAAAATTAAAAAAATTTCATTTCAAAAATGAGAAGGAGTATCCCTGCTGAGGAGAGACTTGCCATCACATTAAGGTACGTTATAAGTACTATTAGTATCAGTATCATAACAAATATTTGTTTCAAATATTATGTATGTGTGTGTGTGTTGTGGGGTGTTTTGTGTGTGTGTGGGTGGTGGGGTGTGTGTGTGTGTGTGTGTGTGTGTGTGGTGTGTGTTTGTATTTATTGGTAGCTGTTCACTTCCTTTAATATACCTATTGGTGCCGAGTGTATATGCAAACACCAGTATCCCGTAGCACATTTATTCATCCAAATCGTTCGATCGGGCAAGCAAAAGGTAAGGACTAACAGCAGTCGAGATCACCGAACAACACTTAACAAGTATGAACCACTATCAAAATATCCAAAAATTAATAACTAGAACCAAAAAACTTAAAAAAACACTTGCCTCTTGAACTCACAAATTACCAAAATCACCTACATAGAACACCCAAATAAAATAACAAGTCCAACAAACAATAAGAATAATAGGCACAGAAAATGAACAAATACTCACAACACTATTATAGCTCCTCGCGTTTGCACGAATACCTCGGTGGTCGGTAACAGCCAGTAATCCTTCGTCACTAAGGAAATCCATGAAGTTAGGAAGGGGCGTGGAGACACCCACAAGTCCTGTCTACACCCCCTTATGTCCGTTTCCACCAAACCCAGATGTTAGAGTGAACCACACACTCCTCGACACCGGCCAGGTCAAGTGTTCCAATCAAAGACCCTACAAGCAAGATAGGTAAGCTGAGGCCCTAGCCTAAGCATAATTTGTGATGTCTAACACGAGCGCCATCTGTTGTCGTCCAATGTAACTTGATTGAGACTTATGTAAATTCAATTATTACTTCCTCTGACATCAATCAAGATTAATAATGCTCTATGCCTTTTTAGCACACACTCACACACATACACAATCAGACATGATAATAATATTTATTGAAATAAACTATTACTAGGTGGGAAGTGAACCCATGCCCGCGGAGCCGCAACTGGGCGCGCTATCCACTAGACCACGACATGTTCTTACGACAGAAGTGACAAGTAATATATAAACAATAAAACAACGAACGCCGGTGCTGCCACCAAGCGGCTGTCCAAACACTTTATCCAATGGACAGCACACTCTGAAACACCTGCTTTCCTATCTTGCGTGTAGGGTCTTTGGTTCCAATAATAGCCACGTCACTAGACACGACGAACGCGATGCGCCAATCTCCTCTCAAACAAAGACGATGAATAATATCACCTAGTGATACACCTATGATGCAATAGGATTTCTGTTATAAAAATATGTTTTTTTTATTTCCTAAGCTTTTATTGACAAATATTCATACATGTAATACTGGAAATTTGGTAAGGAAAAGTTCCTTTGAAAATTTATTGGGTAAAATATTCACCACTAATAGTTGAGCTATCAGACAACGGGGGCATTGCCTGTGAAGCTGCAGGTGACTCAGGGGATACTCTGTCAGTTGGTATTGGTTGGTATTGTGTTACTGCAGAATTTGAAGGTTGGGTATTAGGAGAGAAATAGTGTGGTGCCTGACTCACGGATGAGGTAGGACCTGAGAAGAAATGAGGTGGTGGAGTGAAAAATTGCTGACTAACAAGTGCTGGATGGTGTTTGTACCTTTTAAAGTAATCGTCCAGACCATTTCATCATTCCTGATTTAATGCAATCAAATCATAGCCATTAACGAGTATATCAACAACACGTCGTCACTTTTTGTATCCAGTCAGCCGTTTTTAAATAATCCGCAATCAAAATCTGCAAATTCCCGAGTTTCAAACGCTCTCAAGGTTTGCAGACGCTCAGGGTCAGGGTCGGTGACGTACCTCAGGGAGGCTCATCTTCCCGCGCTGTCAGAGAGGCACGTAACCAAGATAAATATAATACTTGAGATATTTGGGTGTTTCTAACTTTCTGATAGATTTTTTTTGCTATT
>JACEEZ010024322.1:0-13247 GCA_016584305.1 Chionoecetes opilio
GGCCCTGGGGAAAAAAACCTAAAAACTACGGGGAATTTGGGGAAATTAAAAAGCCAAAAAATGCCGAAATTTTTTAGTCTAAATAAGCTCAAAAATCAAACTCAACAATTTTTTTTCTTCAAATTGTTCCCAGTGTTTGAAGAAAATAAGATGTACGAGCAACCCCGAACCACCGACCGTGTGTGCAAAAATCCCCCACAAATCCCCCCCCTTTCCCTCCTCCCCCTCCTCCTCCCTCCTCCCCCTTTATCCCCAAACCCCCTCCTCCTCATCCACCACACCCTCCTTCCCCTCATCCACCCACCCTCCTCCTCTTCACCACAACCCTTCCCCCATTCACCCACCCCCTTCCTCCTCCTCATCCACCAACCCTCCCCCTCCTCATCCACCACGACCTCCTCCTCATTACCACCCCTCCTCCCCCTCATTCCCCCCACAACCCCTCCCCCTCATTCACCACACCCCCCTCCTCCTCATCCACCACACCCCCCTCCTCCTCCCACCACGACCTCCCTCTTTTACCACACCCTCCCCCTCTCCTCATTAACACCCTCCCCCTTTCTTTTCCTCTACCCCCCCACATTATTCCTTTTCCCTTAAACCCCATTATTACTCTTCAAATACTATACTAGCCGCAAAGCCGCCCCCGAGGGGCCTTTTTTGGCTAGCTCCTCAAATCAATCTTTGGGGGGGCATACCCGGGGGGGCTGCCCGGGCCACCCTCGACCCCCACCCGGGGGTCACCCCGCGCATTTCCCATGCAGGCTCCTTTCCCTACCAAGCAGCTCTCGACAAAAAAAACTAATTGCCCCAGCCAAGAGCCTTGGGGGCGCCCCCTTGGGCCTCCCCACGCCGGTTGTCTTTTTACGATAAAACCCCGAGGGGGAAGGGATGGGTTTTCAGGGTAGCGTGCCACATGCCCATATACCCGAATTTGGCGCTGACGGACTATGCGGGTAATGGGCCGATTCATCCACGGTGCAATCGTGATTGACACTAATCTCCCAGCGATACCCAGGGATTTCGAAGACACTTATTCCCAAAGGCATTGATTCGTCTTTTCAATCACTATTTAGTGTACATGTCTCACAATCATAGAGTGACAGGGATAAAAGCGATTTGAAGACCCGGATTTTTGTCCTCCGCCAGGTACCGGACAACCCCAAAAATTCCCCCGCTAAAAGCGAGTCCAAAACACCGTGGGTACCAATCCGCCGTAAGACTCTTGACGGACCCCCCGTATTATGGCTGCGCACCAAGGAGTAAAATTTTTTAAGATCTCAATGTCTCGCCAACGCAGAACAGACTGTACTGCTTCATCTAGTAAGTTTTCCAAACACCGGACCTTGGTCTTGACCAGGAGCCCTAAAGTCCCAAAGGCTTTGCCTCCTCGTGCAGCCCCTCGAGACCATCACCAAAACCTCCAGCAACCACAAAGATTACTGCATCATGGGCAAAAACAAGATCAGTGATTTTGGGTGTTGCCGACGGATGCCCACAATCCTTTGATCTAACCTTTACCCCAAACCCAGTCCAACAAGCTTGAAAATGATGGGGAAAAGACCACCTTGCCTCACTCCTTATTCACGGAAAAGAAGCTGGATACCCTGCCCCACACTTCACAGCACTCTAGCCCCAGAATAGGACCTTATCAAACCAATAGCCCTTGCGGAATCCCTCGAAGTCCAGAAGATCCCAGAGTGACCCAGATGACTGAGCCCAAAGCCTTTTTGAGATAACATGGGCTGAAAGCTCCCCTGTCAAAACTCACGTGGGCGTTCCCCCAGGCCCGAAGCGCTGGGGATACGGCCCCGTTTTTTAATTTCCAGGCGTAAACCCAGACGGCTAGGTCTCTGCTGCTTCACCAGATGGCTGCAATCCGTGTCAGCAAAATGGGCAAGCCCCTTTCCCGGTACGCGAGCAGGTAATCCCCCCGGGAATGGTTGCAGTCCTGACACCCCCTTTTCCCTTTCCCAGATAGGACGACCACCCCCCTTTTCCGTAGGAAAATGGTACCTGATTCCCACCGGCAGTCGGACAGCAGAAACCCCGGGATCTGGCCTCACCCAGCTTTGAGGAGCTCCGCACGATATTACAAACCCCAGCTCCCTTTTCCACCCCTCAACTTTGTACAGCCCTCTGACTTCGCAAGAGGGGGTTGCGTTTGTCAATGGGAGGATGGCACCCACTGCCTGTAACCCAGTGGGTGAAGTGCTCAGTTGGGGGGTTCCCCCGTGAACAACGCCAAAGTACTCAGCCCCAAAAACGAGCCATTGCCCATCCATGTCCACAGAGGGCCCATTGTTTGTTCGAATAGCACTCGCCCGAGAAGGAGACTTGGAACGGAGCTTCTTCAGGGCTCGGTAGGGGGCCCTGGAGGTCATTAGCTTTTCAAATGCCCCTCGACATCCCCAGCGAGACCCCTGAATACCTCTCCTTGTCTCTCCCAGGGGGGTTCTAGTGGGGCGGACAGACCCCTGTGCGGTTCGGTTTCCCAGCCATGGCAGCGCGACTTCCCGATTTTCTCCAGCGTCTCCGTCGAGAAAAAACCACGCCTTGACCCCGGGCGCCCCCCAATACACCCTTGGCAGCCTGTAGAGTTTCACGTTTGAAGGTACCCCCACATTCTACAGGGCCCCCGAGAGCACCGAGCACATAAAAACCGTTTTGAGACTGCCCCCGCAAACTCATGAGCACATGTCAAGTCCTTCAGTTTTCAAGTTTGAAACACAGTAAGGTTCCCTCTTGAGATTTCTGGACTTGACATGAAGCTTAAGTGTAGCAAAAACAAGTCTGTGATCCGTTCCAAAAAATCAGCACTCCGGTAAACCCTGCCTTCGGAGGACCCCTCCAAGGTGCTAACGAGGATGTGGTCGATTCCTTTGCTACCCCCCTTCATTACATACCATTCCAGCGGTGAGCTCTGGTCTTGATACCAAAAACCCCAATTTTCCAACCTTCGGGCCCCTTGCAAAGTCAGAAGCAGAAACTGTTGGTGTTCTGGTACCCCAGCCAGGGGACCAACCATAATCTAGCCCCATTATAGCTACGTAGCTACTCCTGCGGAGGGGTATTGGGGGCCTTTGGCCCACCACCTGTGTTTTGGGGGGCCTTTGGCCACCAAACACAGACTTCCAGATAGCCCCTTCTAGCTTTCCTGAAATCATGGATGTAAAAATGTATGTATTAACGCCAACCCATTCAATCCCACCCCCCCAAACCCCTTCACTCACCCATTTCCCCTCACCCCCCCCCCCATTCACCCCCATTTGGGGATTGTGGGCCCTTTGGCCACCAAACACAAGGGGCTCTCCAATAGCCCCGTATAAAATTTCCTGAAATCATGGATTTAGAAAGTTGTTTCCCCCCCCCCCATTCATCACCCCTTACCATCACCCCCCACCCATTCCTCACCCCATTACCCACACCCCACCCATTTACCACCCATTACCCCTCACCCCCCACCTATTCCCCTCCCACAACCCAAACCCCCCACCCATTCACTTTACCCTCACCCAAAACCATACCATCACCCACCAATTTACTCACCTTACCCTCACCCTACTCAAGGGTTTTCCCCAATTCCGCAACCCACTTTTTTTTCACAATTCCGTAAAAGGGTGCTAAAAAAAAAAAAAAAAAAAAAAAAGGTGATCGGGGTCCTCATAAGTGGGCTTAAAAACCTTCCCCCGGTCGAGCTGGTTCCCAAAAATGTACAATGATGGGTTCCCCCCCACGGGGGCGGGGACCTATCGGGACAGACAGACAGACCCTTTTGTTATATTACACTGGGGAAAAAAAAAAAAAAAAATTGTTGAGTTGATTTTTTAGCTTTTTAAAAATAAATTGGGATGCTGATTCCAAAATTGTAGTCAGTTTTTTTTTAGCACTCAAGTTTTTTTTCCACAGCTTACCTCCAGTAACAAAATTTCCCTTGTGCCGTCAGTATAAGACCAAAGCCTCATTCAGCTGAAAAATTTCCCGTGCCCGTTTTCGAACAATACCTCCCCTAGAAGATCTGAGTGTGTTGAAGAAGCAAATGACAGCAATGATGCAGATTTTACATTCCGAGGATTCAGTTGGGAGGGGATTTGATCGCACGATTGATGATTTAGACGTGATTTGGGCCTATCCAAAAAAGCTTCAGAAAAACTAGCATCAAAACTGAACAGAAAAACATACTTGAACAAAGGAGTGAAGGTTCATACTTTGAAACCAGAGAAAGTACTTTTGCAGTACTTCGAAATGCCCGCGGTTTTTTGGGGTTTTTCCATAACATTTTGGTTTTCTGAAGGATTAGGGGTTTCAATCTACAAACCAAAAGAAAGGCGATTGTTTATTGATAGCTCAAAGCGGAGTTGAAGTGTGTCCTTCTACACAATGGCATTTTTTTGGCGCAGTCCCTATTGGGGTTTGGTCTGTCTTGTGAAAAATATGGAGATGTAAAGAGAGTTTGTGAGTTATTGCAATATGACAAAAACAATTGGGGTCAAACGTGTGACCTTAAATGGTGTCCTTCTCTTGGTCAACAAAAGTGGATACACAAAGTATCCCCGCTTTCTCTGTATGTGGTAGCAAGCCCGAGGAAGCATTTGGGGTTTGACGAATTGGCCCCGAGATCTGATCTTAAAAATGGAGTCCCAAATTGTAATGAGCCATTGTTTACAGGAAGAAAAAATTCCACCTCGCACATAAAAATAGGCTCAGAAACAATTTTTAAAAGCTTTCAAAATGATGGGGACGTTTTAAGTACTCATCTTGGATTTTCCCGGACGTCAATTTAAAAAAAAAAAGGCCGGTGTGTTTGATGGGCCCAAAAATTCGACAGCTCATCAAAGATGAACTTTCAAGGTACTATTCAGACCTTTTAAAAAGAATGTTTGGTTCATCAAAGACTGGTCAAGAACTTTTTTGAAAAACACGTGCAAAAATTCACAAAATTTTTTCAGAAAAATATTGGGGGAGTAAAAGCGCCTGGTTGCAACAGATATTTAAAGTCATTTTTTTTCATAGCCATCTTGCCCAACTTTCCGGAAAATCTTTGGGGTGCTAGCGCGAAAAAGGTGAAAAATTCACCAAAATTTGAAAGGGTTTTGGAAAAACGTTGCGGGTAGAGGGATGGCATATGGGGGGGCTACTATTTTTGGAGCATCAAACGCGATAGTCCCCCAAGTTGAACTAACAAAAAAACGTAAATTTTTTACCTTAACCTGACACAATTATAGCCTTATCCTTTTTAAAAAAATGATAATGTTAAATAAAAAATTTTTATTCATGCGTATTTTTTCATTTTTCATTGTATGTTTAAAATTTGCAATTTTTAAAAAAATAAGCATGTTACTGTTTTGTACTATTTTTCAAATTCTTTTAAAAAAACGAAAAACCTACAGATCAAAAAACTGACGTGTAGAGAAAAACTGAGATCAGTTTTGGATTCGCACCCAAAAAAAACTTAATAACAAGGGGCAGACCTTACTCAACAAAAATTTGTTTCCCCCGTGTATTAAGATATATAAAACTACCCCAAAGCCGCCCTCCGGGGGGACTTTTTGGGTAGCTCCCGCGGAGGGCTATTCCCCTTGGTTTGGTGGGGCCTTGGCCCCCCAAAACAGACTCTCCAGATAAACCCCTTTTTACTTTCCAGCTTTCCCGAAATATGGTGGATGTAGAATGTTGTATTTAAAGATCCCATTCACATCACCCCCAAAACCCCTTCACTCACCCTTTCCCACACCCCCCCCCCATTCATCACCATTACCCATCACCCCCCCACCACATCACCTTTCCCATCACCCCCCCCCATTCATCACCCATTACCCATCACCCCCCACCCATTTCCCCACCCATTACCCCTCACCACCCCACCCATTTACTACCATTTCCCCTCACCCCCACCCATTCACTCCCCATTTTCCCACCCAACACCCATTCACCACCCATACCCCTCACCCCCCCCTATTCCCTCACCCCCACCCATCACCCCCCCACCCATTCACCAACCATCACCCACACCCATTACCCATCACCCCACCCATTCACTACCCATTTCCCATCACCCACATCAAGGTTTCCTCAATTCTCGCAACCCTTTTTTTTTTTCCAATTCTGCAATAGGGTGCTAAGAAAAAAAAAAAAGTCGGATCCCTCTCATAAGGGGGTTAAAAACCTTCCCTGGGCAAACCGGTTCCCCAAAAATGTGCCATATGAGGGATTCCGCCCCAGGGGGCGGAACCTTTACCACACACAACACCACCCACCCCCACCAACAACAGACAACACCTTTTGCTTATATTATATAATATAAAATATATATAATATAATTAACAGGGTGCCCTAGGGCCTAAAGTCTGGACCTATTATATTAAAACCTTTTTTTATATATCAACACCACCCCATCACACCTTCAACACCACTTTTAAACTCCATCAAACACCACCACCACCCAAAACCCCCATCAACACCACCTTAACACCACCACAAAAACCCCCCCCAGGGTTATTATAGAGTATGTATATATTACATATATATATGCATACATATTCTCTATCTCTCTCTCTAGATATATTATATGATATATATAGATACGTATATATATCGGATATATATATATACACGTATATATATACGTATATATATACACACACTATATATATATATATATATCTATAACACGTATATATATACGTAATATATATATACACGTATATATTACGTATATTATATATATATATAGAGATATATGTATACTAGCACTAATCATATAGTAAACGTATGATAGAGTTATATATATATACTAAGATATACACGTATATATTCATATATATATATATATTATATATATAGTACACGTAGATATGTATCTACATACTGACACTATATATATACAGATACAATATATATAACAGTCGCCACAATCTCTCTCCCCCTTTACCCCTCCCCCCCTCCACCAAATATACATACTACCATGTATATATTATACATATATCTATATATACGATATATTATATATAACATATATATATATAATATCCTATAATATATCTATATATATCTTACACATATACCTATACATATAAATATACATATAATATACATATACTATATATATATACATATACATATACAGTATAGATAACCCATATACATATACATATAATACATATTACATATAAATATACATAACACACACTATATATATAGAGTACATTATATAATATACATAATATGATATTATATATACACATTATAATACATAACACAGTATACTTTAATTCCCCCCCCCCCCACCCCCACCGATTTTGTACACCTATTCCATATAGATATTACACATATATATATATTATACTATTCTATATATATATATATATATATATACATACACATACAATATATATAATATATATTACATACACATATATAATATATACACATATATATATGACGACATTAATTAGAATATATATACACATATCTAATAATATATATATACACATATATATATACACACATATATATATATATATACACATATCGATCTATATATATATACACATATAATATAGCATATATATATATATATATATATATATATATATATATATATATATCATATATACTATATTAGATATATTAGATATTATATATGACAGATAAAATATATATATATACATATTATATAGTATTACATATACGACACAGAAACATACATTCTATATAATATGTGTTTTTTAAAATATAATATATATATATATAGATATATGTGGATATATATACTATATATTTTTTTTTTATATTTATATGTGTATATTATATATCTAGATATATATATGGTATATGTGTATGTATGTAGTATGTAGTATATATATATAATATAGATATATGTATATATAGATTAGAATATATATATATATAGTATATATATATATATAATATATATATATATAATATATGGTATATATATAATATATATGTGTATAATATATCTATATATAGATATATATATAGATGTGTATATACTATATATATATATATGGTGTATATATATATATATATATATATATAATATGTGTATTTATATATATAGGTGTATAGATATATATATATGTGTATATATTATATATTCGTGCTATATATACTATATATATATCGTATATAATATATATATGTGTAATACTATAGATATATATATAATAGATATAGATATAGAGGATATATATATAGTAAGATATGATAACGATATATATATAGAGATAATAGATATGTATGATATATATATATAGTATATATATATAAATAGATATATATATGTATATATATATATATATATATGTATATACACTATATATATATTATATAATATATATATAATTATATATATATAGTATATATATATATAATATATATATATTATATTAGATATATATATGTATATATATAGGCCTATAGTAATAATATATATATATATATATATATATGAACTATATATATATATATATAATGTATAGATATCGACTATAGATATATAGACGTAGATCATAGAGATATATATATGTATATATTAGGTATATAGTATATATATATATATAGTATATATATATATTATAATCTATATATATTAATATTATATCTATATATATTCTATATATAATAGATTAGATATATATATATATCTTATATATCTATACGTATGATATATTATAATATATATATAATATATTATATATATATTAGCATCTATAGATTATATAGAGATAGATATAGATCTAGAGCTAGCTATATCTCTATATCTATCTCTATAATCTCTATATCGATATTATTCTTATATCTCTCTCCTCTCTATATATATTCCACTCTCTATATTAATCTCTCTATTATGTGTATGTATGTCTATAGTCTATATATATTTATATCCTATATAGCATCACCTATATATATCTATATATATATATAGTATATATATATATATATAAACATACTACTATATATATACTAATATTTATCATATTTATATATTTATATTATTATATATATATATTCTATATATATAGCTATCTATATATATATATATCTATATATATATATCTATGATAATATATATATCTATTATATGTATTAGTTAGTATTAATATATATATATATATATATATAGTTATATATATATTATATATTATATATATATATATATATTATATATATATAGATATAAATTATATATGTATATATATATATATATATATAATAATATATATATTAATATAAGCGGAAAGTGTGTGTGTCTGTGATGTGGGTTTGTTATGGTTTTTTTTGTCCCGCTATTAGGTTCCGGCCCCCTGTGGCGCCAATCCCATCTTATGGCAAAGTTTTGAACCAGGTCCACACACACAGTGGGCAACGCTTTAAAGCAATTTGGGGAAATGATCCGATCACTTTTCTTTTTATATCTTTTTTAGTAGCTGAGACGAGAATTGTGAGAAAAAAAGTTGGGTTTCTTTGTAGTAGAATTGAGGAAACTTGATGTAGGTGATGGGTAATCACTGAGGGGAAGGGTAGGGTGAGGGTACACAGGTGAGTGCTATGGAGTGGGGGTGATGGCGCGCAGGGGAAACTAGGTGGGGGGTGATGGGTAATGGGGAGTGGAATGGGGTTGTGTGGGATGGGTAATGGGTGTGAAATGGGTGGTGGGGGTAAGGTTGGTTAATACAATGACATTGTACATCCATGATTTCAGGAAAGTTAGAATGGGCTATCTGGAGAGTCCTGTGTTTGTGGGCTAACGGCCCACAAATAAGGCCCTCCTTAGGAGGTAGCCAAAAGTTCAGACAGGAGGGCGGCCTTTTTCGCGCTAGATATATATATACCGTAGTGTATATAGGTTATATATATATATATATTATATACAAATATATCTCTCTATCCTTCTCTGTCTGATCTGTTTATTACCTCATTTTTTTTTTTTTTTTTTTTCTTTTTTTTTTTTTTTGGCCATCAGCTCTCATCTCTGTCCTTCCATTCTCTCCTCCTCTCTTCTCTCTCTCTTCTCTCTCTCTCCAGCTCTTCTTCTAGCTCTCTCTACTAGCTCTCTCTCTAGTCTCTCTCTAGCTCTCTCTCTATCTCCTATCTCTATCTCTCTCTCTATCTCTCTCTCTATCTCTCTCTCTATCTCTCTCTCTATATCTCTCTCTCTATCTCTCTATCTCTATATCTCTCTCTCTCTGACACAGCACGAGCCACACACAACACCACACACACACACACACACACACACACACACACACACACACACACACACACACACCCCCACACACACACACACACACACACACACACACACACACACACACACATATACACACATATACACACATATACACACATATACACACATATACACACATATACACATATACACATATACACATATACAGATACACACATACACACATACACACATACACACATACACACATACATACATACATACATACGAAACGAAAAGACCTGCGGACGCTCCTGCACTAAGGTGAACCTGAAAAACAACTAAGTGTAGCATACTCACGTGGCGGCAGGCAACAGGTGCAGCCTTCCTGGGTACACAGTGCATGCACCTCTTTGCCTTCAAGACACTTTGAAGTGCAATAACCACCAGCATTCGTACACCTGTCGTCTTTGTGGCACTCTGATCAAGAAACAAATTGTGAATTCATTTACACTTGTGGATAACATAGATGGAAAACTTGTGTTGCTCCTAACAAGCACAACACCATGTAGTATTGTAGTAGCAGGGACGGAAACAAATAATATACTCCAATTTGACCCGTGATTCAAGCTTTGTGACTGCTGTTGGGATGGGTAGGATAATGATATCGAGAAAATGTAGGCTACGTACATGCAAGCCGTGTGTCGGGGCTACGGCACATAGGTTGTAGCGGCATAAATGTGTGTATGTTTATTAATATGATAATTTGTTGTCTATTGAAATGTATCTTTTGTCCCGTTTTTAACAAGAGATGCCCATCATGCCAAGGTTTTGTCTTGTTTGCACTTGTTTTTATTGAAACACGAACAAAAACTCACCTGGAGAGAAGCAACAGATACATCCTTGTCCCTCACAGAGATGCTGCACGCTCCGTCCCGCGCACTCCTTAGTGGTACAATAGCCGCCCTTCTCGGCACACTCTGGCTTAGCCTTGCACTCTGTTGGGATTGTAGGGAGATTTTTTTTTTTTTTTTTTAAGAAATATATGAAATATATATATTTTTTAAAGCTACGTTCATATTTATTTGTCATCGTAGGGTCTTTTATGTTTTTATTTATATCTACTCTTCAGGCCCGTTTACACATATGCAATACGGAGTGCGCGCTGTCCCTACTGCACGCCTCAAGTGTCCCATGGGGACAAAAGACTCCTAAAGGTGTTTTTTTTTCGCGGACTCACCGTCACTTGCGCCTCACCGGTCGTTATCCGTGCTCCAAAGTGGGAGGATGGCTCTATACCTGCAGGTCCAATGGCGTTGGAAAGACGGTCATAAGCTTATTGAATGATATCAATAACACCCGCCGCTTTGGTAAGTATAAAATAATTAATGTTTACACAGAAATGCAAAAGAAGCAGCTCTCAACCAAATCATAGAAATGAAGCATTGTAAGTACATAAGGAGAACTATGTCTACACCTTATCCACTTATGTTTACATGTTTATCCTATGTTTACACTTATCACCTGTTCCCTGAATGGGGACAGGTGACAAGTGGAGTTCCACAAGGGTTTGTTTTGGGTCCATTACTATTTTTGATTTTCATCAACGACTTGGATAGTGGGATTGTCAGTGATATCAGCAGGTTTTCTGATGATACTAAGGTAGGTTGTCACCTCCGTGGTGTAATGGTTAGCGTGCCTGGCTACGAATCTGCGGGCCCTGGTTCGAATCCGGGCCAGGGCAAGTCGGTGGCCAGCCTAACCAGCAGTTCTTCTTTCCTTTCGGGGTTGATAAATGGGTACCTGGGGTAACCTGGGGAAGGTAACTGTGGTAACCCGGGTGTCACACTAGCCCTGTGTCCTGGGGTAGGGTCCTCACCCACCACAGGCTCTAAGGGCTAATGCCACGGAGATGAGCACCGAATGCCACGCGCAGCATTGCGTATGCTCCCTCCCAACTTTACCTTTACCTAAGGTAGGTAGGATTATTTTATCACAGTCTGATGTAACCATATTGCAGATGGAATTTAATATTGATAAGTTCAGCGTTATGAATGTTGGTAGAAAAAAACCGGGTAATAGATACACCATACGCAATGTATCGCTGAAAAGATCAGAAGGGCAGAAAGGTCTTGGAGTGAGGGTGAGCCCAGACTTCCAACCTAGGAAACAATGTATTGGGGCTAGAAATGGAGCTAATAAAGTGTTAGGATTCATTACCAGAAGTGTTAAAAGAAGAAGTGCGGAAGTTATTCTAAAGCTTTATTTGGCTCTAGTCAGACCTCACCTAGATTATGCGGTTCAGTTTTGGTCTCCATATTACAGGATGGATATAGCCTTGTTAGAAACAGTGCAGAGAAGGATGACCAAAATGATTCAAGGGATGCGTAACTTTAGTTATGGGGTGAGATTGAAGCTATTAGAGTTACACTCACTCGAGAGACGCAGAGTAAAGGGCGATCTGATATAAGTTTTTAAGTCGATAAAGGGATTTAATAAAGGAGAAGTAGGAAAAGTTCTTACGGCTATTAACCAGGGTAGAGCAAGAAGTAACGGATTGAAGCTGGAAAAGCGTGTATTTAAAAAAGAAATAGGGAAAAACCGGTTCACAAATAGAGTGGTAAATGATTGGAATGGATTCAGTAGACAGGTAGTTAATGCGGAGTAATTTGAGAGCTTTAAAGGGGGACTACATAAATTCATGGATGGGGATGAAAGGTGGATGTAGGTAGTGTTAAGTAACAGGAACTACCACGTGTAGGCCTCACGGCCTCTTGTAGCTTCCGTATTGTTTTATGTTCTTATCCCTTAGCTTCAAGTAGTCGTCATTAAGTTCATAAATTATTTGGTAGGTTTCAAACTATGGAACTTAATTTAGCTTTTGGGATTCGAGTGAAGTCCTACAAACGCCAAGCTTTCTGTTTTCAGTGTTTTCATCAAAGACACACAGAAGATAAATTGGTTCTATCTTAGCAATCACCAAGCCTAACGCAGCACTTGCATCCTTTGTCGTTGCACAGGTCAACATCATCATCCAGCAGCCGCAGTAGCA
>JACEEZ010024323.1:0-13979 GCA_016584305.1 Chionoecetes opilio
ACCAATAATGGCAATCATGCTAGAGCCTTATCATGATGCCCGTCTTTTGGAAAGGCTGTAGACGAATAATTATAATAGGCTACCTTTGTTCCTGTATGGATGTCCATTGTTAATTGTCTTGCACACAAGGAATACATTTAACTCAGTACTACAAAACATGGGGCTTAGCTTAGTTTTTATCAACTAAATCCATGAAATACCAAGAACAAGTAATCCAAATTTATTGAAACATACCCACGTCCATATACAGTAGATAATTTCGGTAGAACGGACTAAAAGGGTGAACCTTCGTCCGATAACACCATGTCCGAGATAAGCGACGTACACACAAAAAGTATATTGCAATAATATCAGCCCCCACCAGCCAAACTCTTCTCCCTTCTGTGACGTCATATATTATAACTTTAGAGACATTACATAACTTGTGCATGTTTATTTATGTATTTTACTTATTTATTTTTTATTTAATTATTTATTTTATTATTATTATTATTTTATTTTATGTGTGTGTGTGTGTGTTGTGTGTGTGTGTGTGTGTGTGTGTGTGTGTGTGTGTGTGTGTGTGTGTGTGTGTGTGTGCGTGTGTGTGTGTGGGTGTGTGTGTGTGTGTGTGTGTGTGTGTGTGTGTGGTGGTGTGTGTGTGTGTGTGTGTGTGTGTGTGTTTGTGATACTGAAGTGTGTCCGAATTATAACGAAATCCATTTCATTGTATTGTGGTCTGTTGTGTCGCGGGTCTACTGTAGTATTGCTGTTCTGACCCAAATGTGGTACGTGTGTCTACAATGCTTGATGTCATATCTATGTGTTTACAACAGCATCTAGCTTTTGTTAGCCATTCTCTTGAAAATTTTCAAAACCTCATCATGCTCAATGGCGATGTCTTTCTCATACGAAGCAAGAGTAGGTCAGAAAGCCGTTCCCCCGCCGCATACGCTACGTAGCTTGCTCTTGATTAACTTCAGTTGTGAAAAGATCTCTCGATTGTTGCAGTTGTCACTGGTATGGATACATCTCGATCATTGCATATAATACTGGGAAGTCATGATGGAGATCGTTTCGTCCTGAAGCAGTCAAGAACCGACTTCAAATCATTTCTGGCCAGTGAGAAGGATGAGTGGAACCCCGTAATTATGTCTACATCTTCTTTGAAACATAAAAGTCGCACATATGTGTTTGGTCAGGAACTTGTTGGGTCTTGCAGTATCTCTGTCTTCTTTCTAGTTTTTTGGCACAATGAAACTATGTAGCGATTTGATAATATCCCTTGTCTTGTCTCCATCTTCTCCTTTGAAACTACGTTGGATTTCTTGATCGAGGGTATCAATGAATGGGTAATGAATGAACACTTTGAGTCTGTAGAATTCCTCCACAGTGAGCTAAGGTGCATCTCAGTAAGTTCAGTTGCAGACAAGTGGCTGTTCTTGAACCTTGTAGGAACCTTTCTAGGTCTACCTTGACCTGAAATTCTTTGGGAACTTCGATACCCTCGTTTTCTGCTTCCTGGGTTGCTTTTTCATACACAGCATGAAATTTCTCCTGCGTTTCTCATTTCACTGAACCTCTTCAACACACCATCGGTGATTGTACACGCTACTTGCAAATCTAGTCTCGCTTTCTGTACAACACTTGAAGCGGTGGTGGTCTCCATAAACACAGGCGTTGCCATCTTGAGCAGAGCAAGAATTCAAAGTTTAGGCTACGCAACAAAATTGCTGCATCATCTGCAGGGTCTGGTGGGCTACTTTCCCATATTTCTGACAGAAACTGCACCACTGCTTTGAACACCTTCTTCAAAGTTCTCAAGGCAGACTCGCGGCAGGACCATCTACCATCAGAGAGTTTCTTTAGAAGTTTAGCTCTTGAGGATGAGATCCAGGGTAGATGGTGATTTGGGCTTTCACAAATAAAGAATGTTGCTTACGTGACATTGATATGAAATTATATAACTTCTCCACCACATTGAAAAATTATATAAAACAGCGACTTGACTTCGAACTTTCCACAAGAACAAGATTCAAGCTGTGAGCATGGCAGTGGACATACAAGGCTTTTTCATTGCGCATACAAATTTTTGATTGCAGCCCTCTATATGTACCACTCATATTCGCAGCGCCATCATATCCTTGGCACCTCATATCTTATATCTGCAGATCATGTCTTTCCAATAATGCCAGGGTGAGGGTCTCTAGTTCTTCGCCTGTGGTGCTTTCTACGTCATACACTTCAATACAGCGTTCCCTTATCTCGTCATCATGCACATACCGAACACACATTGATACCTGTTCAGTGTTAGAAATATCAGTTGTCTTATCCATCAAACGCATATATCTTGGCTGCCCTGCTCTCACTCATTCAAAATAGTGTTTCTCACATAAGTGCCCATAGCCATAATAATATCAATCTGGATTCGATTTGACAGCATCGACCTTGAGGCTTACCATGGGCTGTAGCACGCTGAAAAACTTCAAATGGTTGTTCATAACACTATCATACTTTGCAAACAGTTGGATAAGCTCGAGGAAGTTGCCTCTGTTCTGACTTGCTTCACTTTCATCTCTTTCCTCTCAATGGAATTCCTTGTCTCACTAGGAATTATATTATGTCTATCAGTCTGTACAACACCTCTCTATTTTTATGTCTCTATTCAGCCCTTGCAACTTGACTTTTTTCATCTGTTGCTTCCAGGGACTTTTCCAGTCTTCTTTTGAAATGATTCAACCTCACCATAGCAATCAGTGTGCTTCAGATGATGCATGCTCTTTCATTTTGTCAAGTGCTTGATGCATTTACTTATTTCGGTAGACCTCCATGCCGTATTACATTATTTTAAACTTGTCCTTCATGCAGAAACAAGCGACAGCTGAAGCAATACATACTATCAGTTTCTACATAATATTCAAGGTAAGGTCTGTTCTCATACCAGTGTTTCTGGAAAGAACGGCCCTTCTCATTCTTGGGATAACTTACAACTGGCTGGCTGATTTGGTCCACCTGAACTGCATAGTTCACGAAATTAATAATTTATGTTGATGTTATACTTGGCTACGTGTGCTGGATCAGTGGGATACCTCATCGACAGCAAGAATGCCAGGTGCCTCTCCCGTGCTTGAATTGGCCCGTTTCTGTGGAAAAACCTCTTGATTTTTCCATCGAATGTGTGTCATGCTCTGCTCTCATCCTTTTCACTGAATGCTTTTCGTTTACACTCCTTATCTTCGTTCACTTGGATTTTCGTGTCCTATATTTTTTGTTCATCTAATATTTTTGCCTAGCTATGAGTTGCTCCTGCTTTATTTCAGCATCTCCACACTTCTCTCCTTCAGTCTCCAATGTACTGGACCTTTTTCTGACACATTGTAAATCTGAATTATCTTCCTGAGCATCATCCTTCTCCCCACTTTTTTGACAACTTTAGCCATTTTGATAATTTCTCATTACCACGAGCCAAGACTTCAGCTAATAAGTTCTTTTTCCTTTAGTTTCTTCAGTCTTTCCTTGCGTGGCATTTCAGTTATGGAAGTAAAACAAAGTGACCTTATATGTTCAGTGATACCACAAAATAAATTGTCTCACTGATTTACTAAACGAGTTATACTAACTAAAGAGGGGTAAAACTCAAATAGAAATGAGAAAAATGTGAAACTCAATCCACTTTCCCCCTTAGGAAACTACAAGAACAGAAATTTGCTCGACACAAAGAATATAACACTAAAATTATGAATTCCCCAGCGGCTAATGCCTCCCTCTGGGGCTTCTCCCGTCATCCTTAACGTTAACGGTAACAAAAAAAAAATCAACCAAGACCAATTCAGCTCACACACTCCCCAACAACTGCAGCTGTTAAAGCAAGAGGGAAAAACACCCCAATCAGACTATTAAATATGCCTGAACAACACAAAGAAGAACGCTGTGGTTGAGACAAAGCAGCCAACATCAATTCATGACAAGAACCTACACATCTCTGAGACCACGACCCAACGCTGCATGCTGCAACACTCCCTCACTCAAGCACAGCAGATGCTAATTAACTTAATAAGAATACACTGCCCAATAACTCACAAGGTAACTTAATTCAATTTCATATACAGGCCAACGTCAGAGCAAATATAAATAAATGACCTACTGGTAGGTCACTGGTAGAAATAATCTGCTGGTTCTGCTGATAAATTTCTACTGGTAGAAATAAATATATAATAATAAGGCAAGAGATTCATTACGAAAGATAACTCAATGGAAGTGCCTGGCGACACAGTACACACACACACACATACATATATACACACACACACACACACACAGGCAGTGCGCTCCACCTCCAAGAAAATGATGAAATTATTGAATTTGAAATATTTTTCAATAGAATGTTTATATGATTGAGTCTATTCACGACGAAAAGGGCACTTTTAGTGAAAGGGCAGGGCTGAAGCACCCCAGCCCTTCCCCTGTGCATGTCCCTGGCTGCTGCTTTACTACCTTCTAGTAAAAATTACTGTTTTGTATATGGTTGGAAAAGTTAATAATATCTTCACTACATGTTGGAGCATAAATTATAGAGAAAACGTGAGTATTAGACCGACAGTGAGATCCCAATTATCCTTCATAATTACCTGTTAAGAGGTAACCATGGCATAACCTAACCTGGTTTCCTTACCTGGTTGGCTACCCCTCACGATCCAATAGTTTAGACTGCATAGAATTTGGGTGCACAAAAATTAGGGTGACTTATAATGTTATCTGCTGGCACGCCAACTGATCTACAATGTGCAGCATCATACATTAGGTGGGCGACAGGACATGGCTGTGTTTTGTGCCAGTAGCAGAAACCTGTGAACTAACAAAGTTTCAAGGAAACGTTATTGATTCCTATACCTTACCTTTATTATACGTAGGAGTAGAGTAACGAGCCTTCCGTCCACTCTTTATCAGGTTTACCCAGCAACTCGGGTGGGAGGCAGAGAACGTCGGTCTCGCATAAAGGGCCAACAGAGGTGCTGTGTACAAAAGACATACGTGATGACTGATGATCCAGGGAGATGCCAATAAGAAAAAATATACACACATAAATAACAATATAATATAAGGTAGAGTGGAAGAGCTAAAAAATGTTAGCATAAGCATAACAAATAATATAATTTGACTTACTAAACGAATAATAGTATACCTACAAATTTACATTTCCTCTAATATAAACCTTACAGAAACTTTCAGCATAGACTATAACAAGAAAGAATACATACATAATAACCTTCGGCCCTGCCTGAAGTTTACTATTTACTTTAAATTAAATTTCTCCATCCAAGCAACCGTATTTTGAATATAAACCATATGTATTTTCGTCACAAAAACGTTAATACAAAAATATAAAGCCCAAAGTGCTGATAAAATGCTACAAAAATTATTTTGTCACGTACATGTTCTAAATTTTTTTTCCACGTTATTTCGTATCACAGATCTACGTGAATTTCACGGTATAAATGCAACGTTGCTACAACAATAACACAAAGTAGCTACAACCCTACTCCTTACGCAGAAAATCGAAGTCATCTGATTTTCACCATAACGCCACGTGGAATTCAAGTGGTGTGTTTGCTGGGAACTTGTATTTTGTAATTTTTCCTTCGAGCAAAAATTAATATAAGCGTAGATGTAGGTATTTCGTGTACGCCGACAAAATAACCCACAAAGACACTAAACACCATAAAATTTACCCACACATATCAAGTAAAATACCTCAACCCACAAGAACACCTACGTACAGACGCTTACCCAATTAGTGGGGGAAAACCCACAAAGTGGCAACACTGAAACAAGAAACTTTTTCCGATAGCGATGCACAGTGGGAATTCTCCGCAACATCTCTATAATCTTTTACCGCCAAAATCATGCTTTCCCTTTCAAATTAAAAAGGGAACTAACATTTACCTTTCGCTTTCAGAGAGAGAGAGAGAGAGAAGAGAGAGAGAGAGAAGAAAAGAGAGAGAGAGAGAAGAGAGAGAGAGAGGAAGAGAGAGAGAGGAGAGAGAGAGAGAAGGGATAGGAAGAANCCCCATATTTTTATCAGATTTAGGAAATACCCAAAAAAATTTTTTTTTTAGGGTAAATCCCAAAATATGAGGAAATTTGAAAAATACCTAGGAACAACTCTGGTAGAGAATCAAATTCTACATAGGTGTCCAAAGTTTCGCAACGATCGTGTGATTGATTTTAAAGAAAATGAGGAAAACCCCGAGCGTCACGCTGAAAATCTTTTTTTATGGGTAGCACCCCCATTGCATCAAAAAATCAGACTAAGCTACCAGTGCGGGAAGGCTATCATATCTTAATGTATTTACAGTCACTCTATAAACATTTTAGTACCATTCGTGTTTAGTCACCCCAGGTGGTACCGATATCTGGCCTGGCTCATGGACTATAAGAAGTTAGGTGTCCTGTGGCGTCTGCGTCCTTTTTTTCTCCCTCCCAACTGCTTGCTCTCTACAGGGGCCTTATCCGCCCATGTATGGACTATGCCTCACATGTTTGGGGAGGATCCACTCATACAGCTCTCCTAAACAGGTTTGAGTCAAAAGCTTTTCGTCTCATCAACTCCTCTCCTCTGACTGACTGTCTTCAATCTTTAAATCACCGCCGCAATGTTGCTTCTCTTGCTCTCTTCTACCGTTATTTTCATGCTCTTCTGAACTTGCTAACTGCATGCCTCCCCCCCTCCCGCGGCCTCGCTGCACAAGACTTTCTACTCATTATCATCCCTATTCTGTCCATCTCCTAATGCAAGAGTTAATCAGTATCTTCAGTCTTTCATCCCTTTCACTGGTAAACTCTGGAACTCTCTTCCTGTTTCTATTTTCCACTTCCTATGACTTAAATCTTTTCAAAAGAAGAGTAACAAGACACCTCCCGAACTAAATTGGCTCACCCCTCTATTTTATTTTATTCTCTTACTGTCTTCTTTATAGGGACTGGCAACTAAGCGGGCTTGTGTTACCCATTTTTATTGTGCCCTTGGCCAGTTCATTGTGATGAAAAAAAGAAAGAAAAAAAAAGATAAGCAAGCGTATAGGTGTCTAGATAAGGACTTGTGTGTTTATCACCATCTTTATTAATCACATGCTAGACCAGTGGCGTGCACAGGCATTCAGACGGGCAGGGGCCCATTCATCTTTGAAAAAAGGGCACTCATCAAAACTTACAAATTCTGGAAGACCACAATCCTGCTCATGCGATCGAGCTTGTACGTGTATAAATAGTCACGTGGCGAAGTGCCTGTGGGGCAAAATGATTATGTGATATCTTTCGCACTTATACACGTGAATGATTTATCAAAGTAACATGGCTATAATTTTGAATTTACATATCTTGAAAACACAATAATGGCAAATCAGCTAGAGCCTTATCATGATGCCCGTCTTTTGAAAGGCTGTAGACGAATAATTATAATAGGCTACCTTTGTTCCTGTATGGATGTCCATTGTTAATTGTCTTGCACACAAGGAATACATTTAACTCAGTACTACAAAACATGGGGCTTAGCTTAGTTTTTATCAACTAAATCCATGAAATACCAAAAAACAAGTAATCCAAATGTTATTGAAACATACCCCGTCCATAACAGTAGAAATTTTCCCCCCCCCCGGAAGGGATAAAAGGGTAAACCCTTTGGCCCGATAACACCAAGCCCCGAGATAAGGACGTACACAAAAAAAGTATTTGCAATAATATCACCCCCCACCACCCAAAATCTTCTCCCTTCTGGCGTCATATTTTAAAATTTTAAAGAATTACATAATTGTCATGTTTATTTATGTATTTTTCTTTTATTTTTTATTTAATTTATTTTTTATTATTATTTTTATTTTATTTTATGTGTGTGTTGTGGGGTTGTGTGTGTTGTGTGGTGTGTGTGTGTGTGGTTGTGTGTGTGTGGGGTTGTGCGTGTGGGGTGGGGGTGTGTTGTGTGTGTGTGTGGTGTGTGTGGGGGTTGGTGTGTGTTTTTGGTGTGTGTGTGTGTGTGTGTTTGTGATAAAAGTGTGCCCAAAAATTTATACGAAATCCATTTCATTGTATTGGGGTCTGTTGTGTCGCGGGTCTACTGTAGTATTGCTGTTCTACCCAAATGGGGTACGTGGTTACAATGCTGATGTTATCTATGTGTTTTACAACAGCATTGCTTTTTTTTAGCCCTTCCTTTAAAATTTTCAAAAACCTCATCATCTCAAAGGCGATGTCTTTTCAATACGAAGCAAGAGTAGGTCAGAAAACCGTTCCCCCCCCGCATACGTACGTAGCTTTCTCTTTATTAACTTTAGTTTTTGAAAAGACTCTCGTTGTTGCAGTTTTCATGGTATGGATACATCCGATTTATTGCATAAATACTGGGGAAATCATGAGGAGACGTTTTGTTGAAGCAGTCAAGAACCGACTTCAAATCATTTTGGCAGTGAGAAGGATGAGTGGAACCCCGTAATTATGTCACATCTTTTTTTAAATCATAAAAGTGCACATTGTGTTTGGGGCAGGACTTGTTGGGCTTTTAGTACTCTGTCTTCTTTTTTAGTTTTTTTGGGACAAAGAAACTAGTGCGATTTTATAATTCCTTGTCTTGTCTCCATCTTTTCCTTTGGAAAAAATACGTGGATTTCTTTAGAGGGATAATGAATGGTAAGAATGAACACTTTGATCGTAGAATTTCCCCCACATGAGCTAAGGTGTCGAAATAAGTTTAGTTGCAGACAAGTGGCTGTTCTTAACCTTTAGGAACCTTTCTAGGTCTACCTTTACCCGGAAAATTTTTTGGGAAATTTGATACCCCCGTTTTGCTTCCGGGTTTCTTTTTAAAACACGCAGAAATTTCTCCTCGGTTCTCATTTTTACTAACCTCTTCAACACCATCGGTGATTGTAAAAACGCTACTTGCAAATCTAGGGCTCGCTTTTGTACAACACTTTAAACGGGGGTGCCCCCAAAAAAACAGGCGTTGCCATCTTGAGGCAGAGTAAGAATTCAAAGTTTAGGGTACGAAAACAACATTGCTGCATCTCCACTTGCAGGGTCTGGGGGGCTACTTTCGCATATTTTCTGACAGAAATTGCACCACTGCTTTGAACACCTTCTTAAAATTTCTCAAGGCAGATTCGCGGCAGGACCATCTAACATCGGGACAGTTTTTTTAGCTCTTGAGGATGAGATACCAGGGTAGATGGTGGGGGGGGGATTTCACAAATAAAGCATGTCGCTTACTAGACATTGATATGAAATTGTATAACTTCTCCCCCAAACATTGAAAAATGATAAAAAAATGTAATAGCGACTTGAACTCCGAACTTTCCACAAGAACAAGATTAAAAGCAGTGTGCAATGGCAGTGGACACACAAGGCTTTCTCTTTGGGCATAAAAATTTATTGATTGCAGCCCTCTATATGTACCACTCATATTCGCAGCGCCATCATATCCTTACCCCCTCATATCTTCTATCTGCAGATGAGTCTTGCCAAAAATGCCAGGATGAGGATCTCTAGCTTTTTCGCCTGTGGTGCTTTCCACGTCACACACTTCAATAAAGCTTTCCCTTTATCTCATCATCATGCCCCACACCGAACACACATTGATGCCTGTTCAGTGTTAGATATATCAGTTGTCTAATCCATCAGAAACTAATATATCTTGGCTGCCCTGCTCTCACTCATTAAAAAATAGTGTTTCTCACATAAGTGCCCATAGCCATAATAATATCAATCTGGATTCGATTTGACAGCATCGACATTTGAGGCTTACCAGGGGCTGTAGCACGCTGAAAAACATTCAAATGGTTGTTCATAACACTATCATACTTTGCAAACAGTTGGATAAGCTCGAGGAAGTTGCCTCTGTTTCTGACTTGCTTCACTTTCATCTTTTCCTCTCAATGGAATTCCTTGTCCCCACTAGGAATTATATTATGTCATCAGTCTGTAAAAACACCTCTCTTTTTTTAATGTCTCTATTCAGCCCTTGCAACTTGACTTTTTTCATCTGTTGCTTCCAGGGACTTTTCCAGTCTTCTTTTGAAATGATTCAACCTCACCATAGCATCAAGTGTGCTTCAGATGATGCATGCTCTTTCTTTTTGTCAAGTGCTTGTTTGCATTACTTATTTCGGTAGACCTCCATGCCGTATTACATTATTTTAAACTTGTCTTCATGCAGGAAACAAGCGACAGCTGAAGCAATCCCTACTATCAGTTTCTACATAATATTCAAGGTAAGGACTGTTCTCATACCAGTGTTTCTGGAAAGAACGGCCCTTCTCATTCTTGGGATAATTACAACTGGCTGGCTGATTTGGTCCACCTGAACTGCATAGTTCACAAAATTAATAATTTTTGTTGATGTTTTACTTGGCTACGTGTGCTGGATCAGTGGGATACCTCATCGACAGCAAGAAAAGCCAGGTGCCTCTCCGTGCTTGAATTGGCCCGTTTCTGTGGAAAAAACCTCTTGATTTTTCCCTCGAATGTGTTCATGCTCTGCTCTCATCCTTTCACTGAATGCTTTTCGTTACACCTCCTTATCTTCGTTCACTTGGATTTTCGTGTCCTATATTTTTGTTCATCTAATATTTTTGCCTAGCTATGAGTTGCTCCTGCTTTATTTCAGCATCTCCACACTTCTCTCCTTCAGTCTCCAATGTACTGGACCTTTTTCTGACACATTGTAAATCTGAATTATCTTCCTGAGCATCATCCTTCTCCCCCCCTTTTTTGACAACTTAGCCATTTTTATAATTTCTCATTACCACGAGCCCAAAACTTCAGCTAAAAGTTCTTTTCCTTTAGTTTCTTCAGTCTTTCCTTGCGTGGGATTTCAGTTATGGAAGTAAAAACAAAGTGACCTTATATGTTCAGGTGATACCACAAAATAAATTGTCTCACTGATTTACTAAACGAGTTATACTAAATAAAGAGGGTAAAACTCAAATAGAAATGAGAAAAATGTGAAACTCCCAATCCACTTTCCCCCTTAGGAAAAATACAAGAAACAGAAATTTGCTCGACACAAAGAAATATACACTAAAATTATGAATTCCCCAGCGGCTAATGCCTCCCTCTGGGGCTTCTCCCGTCATCCTTAACGTTAACGGTAACAAAAAAAAAAAACAACCAAGACCAATTCAGCTCCCCACACTCCCCAACAACTGCAGCTGTTAAAGCAAGAGGGAAAAACACCCCAATCAGACTATTAAATATGCCTGAACAACACAAAGAAGAACGCTGGTGGTTGAGACAAAGCAGCCAACATCAATTCAAAGACAAGAACCTACACATCTCTGAGACCACGACCCAACGCTGCATGCTGCAACACTCCCTCACTCAAGCACAGCAGATGCTAATTAACTTAATAAGAATACACTGCCCAATAACTCACAAGGTAACTTAATTCAATTTCATATACAGGCCAACGTCAAAAGCAAATTTTAAATAAATGACCTACTGGTAGGTCACTGGTAGAAATAAATCTGCTGGTTCTGCTGATAAATTTCTACTGGTAGAAATAAAATATAATAATAAGGCAAGAGATTCATTACGAAAGATAACTCAATGGAAGTGCCTGGCGACCCCAGTACACACACACACACATAATTATATACACACACACACACACACACAGGCAGTGCGCTCCACCTCCAAGAAAATGATGAAATTATTGAATTTGAAATAATTTTCAATAGAATGTTATATGATTGAAATCTATTCACGACGAAAAGGGCAAATTTAGTGAAAAGGGCAGGGCTGAAGCACCCAGGCCCCTTTCCCCCGTGCATGTCCCTGGCTGCTGCTTTACTACCTTCTAGTAAAAATTACTGTTTTTGTATATGGGTTTGGAAAAGTTAATAATATCTTCACTACATGTTGGAGCATAAATTATAGAGAAAACGTGAGTATTAAGACCGACAGTGAGATCCCAATATCCTTCATAATTACCTGTTAAGAGGTAACCATGGCATAACCTAAACCTTGTTTCCTTACCTGGTTGGCTACCCCACGATCCAATAGTAGACTGCATAGAATTTGGGTGCACAAAAATTAGGGTGACTTATAATGTTATCTGCTGGCACGCCAAAATGATCTACATGTGCAGCATCATACATTAGGTGGGCGACAGGACATGGGCTGTGTTTTGTGCCAGTAGCAGAAACCTGTGAACTAACAAAGTTTCAAGGAAACGCTTATTGATTCCTATACACTTACCTTTATTTTACGTAGGAGTAGAGTAAACGAGCCTTCCGTCCACTCTTTATCAGGTTTACCCAGCAACTCTGGTGGGAGGCAGGAACGTCGGTCTCGCAAAAAACGGCCAAAGAGGTGCTGTTAAAAAAAATATGAGACTGATGATCCGGGAGATGCCAAAAAGAAAAAATATAACACTAAAAAAACAATATAAATATAAGGTAGGGGGGAAGAGCTAAAAAATGTTAGCAATAGCATAACAAAAATTAATTTGACTTAAAAAAACGAAAATAGTATACCCTAAAATTTTACATTCTCAAATTTAAAAACCTTTACAGAAAACTTTCGCATAGACTAAACAAGAAAGAAACATACATAAAAACCTTCGGCCCGCCTGAAGTTTACTATTACTTTAAATTAAAATTCTCCATCCAAGCAACCGTTTTTTGAAAAAAAACCTATGTATTTGTCAAAAAAAACGAAATACAAAATATAATGCAAATGTAAAAAATTGCTAAAAATTTTTTTGTCCGTAATGTTCTATTTTGTTTCCACGTTATTTGTTTTACAGATCTAGGGGGTTTTTTCACGTATAAATGAAACTTTTGTACAACAAAAACACAACGTAGCTACAATCTCCTTACGCAGAAAACGAAGTCATTGATTTTCACCTAACGCCACTGAATTCAAGTGGTGTTTTTTGCTTTTGGCTTGGTATTTAGTAATTTTTTTTCGAGCAAAAAATTAATATAAGCGTAGATGTAGGATTTCGTGACGCCCGACAAAATAAAACCCCCAAAAAACACAAAAACCCCCAAAATTACCCCCCACATATCAAGTAAAAACCTCAACCCCCAAAAACACCTACTACGACAGCTTACCCACTAATTTGTGGGGGAAAACCCACAAAGTGGCAACACGAAAAAGAAACTTTTCCGATACGATGCCCCGTGAATCTCCCCAACATCTCTTAAATCTTTACCCCCAAAAATCATGCTTCCTGCAAATTAAAAAAAGGGGAAATAACATTTACTTTCGCTTTCAGAGAGAAGAGAGAGAGAGAGAGAGAGAGAGAGAAGATAGAGAAAGGGGGAGAGAGAGAAGGGGAGAGAGGGGGAGAGAGGAAAAGAGAAAGGGGAAAAAGAGGGGAGAGAGAAGAGATTATTATTTTTAAACAATGATTTACCCCGAAGGCGACAAACCTAGGCAGACAGACCCTGGAATATGTACTACAGAGCACTGGGTCTCGAGGGGACGCTGAACACACCCAACACACCACACACACACACACACACAACACACACACACACACACACCACACACACACACCCAAATTTTATACTCTGTAAGTGTAGTGGTATGAGGAGGTACTCTGTAGTGGTATGGTCCTGTAGTGTAGTGGTAGCAAAACTCGGTTCCAACCCAGAAGTCCCCGGGGTTTGATCCCCGGGCGGAGCGGAAATAAATGGGCCTTTTCCCAAAAAAACCCGAGCCCTGTCCACCATCATGAATGGGTAGGGTGTTAGCCGGGGTTTTTTGGGCCCCCCCCCGGGGTGGTGGCTTCGGCCAAAACTAAGCACTAAGGATGAATGATAAAATTGAAAAATAGGGACGGGGCCAACGAGTATAGCCCCGCCCTGTAAAAAAAAACTAGTGAACAGGTGAATACAACACACACACACAAACACACTAAAGCCCGGTTTCACATTCACGTTTTTTCTACGTGCTTCCGTTATGTGACGTCACCCGGGGTCACGAGGGAACCCCTTTACCCC
>JACEEZ010024325.1:0-10000 GCA_016584305.1 Chionoecetes opilio
CAGACCTGACTCACATCAGCAATTTTAGTAGGAATCAGAGTTACTGTTGAAACAAAAAAAATGTTGAAATTTTGCTTAGTGTTACCGAGACCAATCCTGGGGGTCCCCAAAAAGGAAGGGCCCCCCCAAAAGGGGGGGTGAGGGGTCTAAAAAAAGGGGGCCCCCATTTTTTTCTTTTTAATTATCCCTAAGAACCAGAAATAAAAAAAAAAAAATAAATTTTAGCACAAAAACCCTACGGGAATCTGGCATACCACACTACTCCCCTAAAAGACCTTTCCCCATCGGGTTGTATCTGTAAGAGAAAATCCGGGTGGAGGGGGCCCAAAGGGGGGCCCACAAGGGCTCGGGGCGGGGGGAATTTGATTTTTCTTGTCGAGAGCGCTTGGTAGGGGAAAGGAGCCTGCATGGGAACTGCGCTGGTGCCCCCCGGGGATTTCGTCGTAGGGGGGGCGAGGCGACGGGGCCCCCTGGCGATCCCCCCAATGATTGATTGATTGATCCTGCAGCGTCGCGTGGGGAGGCCAAAACCCGGGCAGTGTGGGGCGGGTCTAGGTGAGGTGTGCGGCACAAAGGCGCGGTGGTCAGTCGTTTTCATAGCACAAAAGGACCAGCTGAAAAAAATCTTTTTGTTTTTTAAAATCAAAAAAAGGACTGTCAAAGGCAAAAAAAAAAAAAGTCTAAAAACCCGCTTTATGCAAACATAGTACATGCATTACCTTCAATCTAACTTTACACAAAAATTTTTTGGCTACTAATTTATAAAAAAAAATCATTAAGAAAACTTCAAATGCGTACTTTTTTTCCTTAAAAGAAAAATTTTGGTTTTTTTTTTTAAAAAGGAAATGGATCAAGGAAAAAAATAGCCTTCAGCTTAGGGGAGAAAAAGGGGTATTATAGATGTAGAGGTATCGAGCAAGGGTTTGGGAAGTTCATAAAAAGGGTTTAAAAAAATTGGGTGGAGGTGAGCAAATCGGGGAAAAATAATAAAACAGACTGTAAAAAAAAAAGAAAAAAAAAAAATTTTATAAATTGGATATATTAAATGGGGGAAAAGGGGAAGAACAGAACTATTTAAAAACTGTGAGTAAGGGGAAAAAAACAATTGGAGTGAGTGTGTGTGTGTGTGTGTGTGTGTTTGTGGGGTTGTTGTGTTTGTGAAGTGTTTGGTGGTGTGTGTGTGTTGTGTTGTGTGTGTGTGTGTGTGTGGGGTTTTGTGTGTTGTGTGTGCGTTTTGTGTGTTGTTGTGTGTGTGGTGTTGGTGTGTGGGGTTGTGTGTGTTGTTGTGTGTGTGTGTGTTGTGTGTGTTTGGGGGGTGTGTGAGAGAGAAGGGGAGAGAGAGGAGAGAGAGAGAGGTGTGTGTGGGGTTTTTGTTGTGGGGGGGGGGGGGGTGTGTGTGTGTTGTGTGGTGTGTGTGTGTTGTGTGTGTGTGTGTGTGTGGTGTTTTGTGTGTGTTTTGTGTGTGTGGTGTGTGTGTGAAAATGATACACAGATATAGAAGTCATGATGAGTCATTTAGGTAATGGAGAGGTTGTTACAGGACTAACAAAGTGATTTAAGTGGTGGCGAGCCATAGACTGGAGAGGTAATTTTGATGTGTCAAATATGGAAAAGAGGTGTCACCCGGAGATGAAGATTTTAAGACAAACACTTTGAGAGAATACTTAACCCCTCACATGTCCACCCAACGAGGAATAGCACAGAGGTTAGCATACCAGTGTTTTAGATAGCCCCATTTCACTGCAAGAAATTTTTGAATCAAGTCAAGAATATGAAGCCAGACAAACCTTCGGGCGACGGAATATCGCCTGGTATAATTTTTCGCTGTTGCCTGTACACATGTTTTTTGACTATTGTTTAACCCTAGTTCAACGAGTTTTTTCATGAGTGGTCAGTATCCTTTATCATGGACCAGGGCAAAGATTTTTACCATCTTTTTAAGAAAGGGGACAGATAAAACCCAGATAATATCGGGGAATTAGTGTTCTAACTCCTCACCAAGCTTAACGACCCATGGTCCCTCTGTCTAGACTAGGCCAGTGGTTTAAGCCGTGTCGGGAGCATGCCGGAGCACAACAAAAGTCGAGGATGCCTGGAACATATTGTTACGTTTACGGTTATCTCACTGACTCCGCAAGGAGGAAGAAAAACAATTATTCGTGTCTTTCATTGATTTTTCGAAAGCATATGACAGTAATGCAAGACAAAAGTTTTGTTTTGACTCTGAAGCGTCTAGGTTTGGTAATGATGAGGCTGCAGTCTATAAGTTGTCCATGTACCGCGTCACGGAAAGTATTTTAGGCTGTGCAGTTTGTCACCTCCACCGTCGTAGTAAGGCAAGTCCTGTCCACATCTTGTCCTCCTATTATACTTATTGTAGACGAGTTGGTAAAAATATGATAGTAATTGGTAGTCCTGAGACATTTATAGAATGGCTGCACATATTGTTGTATATGGATGATGCGGTGATACTTGCTACGACCCAGGACAACATTGGTTTTAAAAGAAGTTTGGTATATTAAAGGAATTTTGTGCTGATTGGAATGAAGCATAAATATCGGTAGAACAAAGTTTTCGTGATAACGTTCAGCAGGGGACGCCGAGCCGCTGCGCGTGGACGGGTTATTGGAGCCCTGCAGCAGCTACGTGTATCTGGGACTCCCTTCACGTGGACGGTTCGGTGTCATCTGCTGTGAAATACATGCACAAACAAGTTATGGTCATGTTTTAAAAATTTTTCCTCATTTATTCAGAAAAAACAATGACATTCCTTTTATTTGTAAAACGTCGTTTGTTCGATGCTCCCTTATGTCGGTCTTTTACTGTAATTGCTGTGAAGTCTTGGGTTAAGCGCTGACGTGAACCTATCATTAAGTTTGTACACTTTGTGGCCATGAAGGAGTTGTTTTAGGGGTAAGGAGAAGCCACTACCAATAATGTTGTTATGCCTGAGTTTTAGGATACCCCTCGCTGCCTGACCTTCTGGACACAAACAACACAAGTTTTTATCATAGTATGTGGTAGAGAGACGTAACATGAACGTCTTTCGGCTCTTACTAGGTTATGTCTTTAATACCCCGGTTTGGAAACTTGTGCCACACATGACACACATAATGTCCCTCCATGTCCTCTATGTTGTATACTGTAACATAATATCAATTGCTAACTCTGAGGCAACAAGAATGCATGTATATAAAACATTAACCCTGAATTTACAGTAACATGACATTTATGAAAAGAAACATGTAATTAACGATCTACATAGGAATGTCCGTTTTACCACGTTTTTCGAGTCTGTGGTCCATAGTTTAGTAGGTGGAAACGGACCTGGAACAGGCGCGGCCGTGGTCGCCTGTTCCTCTCGAGGAGCGCCTGTGTGTATGTGGTGACATACAAAACAGAACACATGTGGTAGAGGTGTGCCCATAACCTACAACACATTTAGAAACCTTTACAGATTTAATCCTGTCATGCGTATTCTCTAATTTCAGGATGTAATGAACATGCAAAATTATTCATGAAGTTTTAAATGTTATACCTTAAGAAGATGCATATTCTTCTTTACCGTTAATAGTTTTATTTCCTTTTTTTGTCTTTCATAGGGACGTAGGTCAAGCTGGCTGCTTGTTGAATTTTATGTGTTTAGTAGTTTATCGTAGTAGTAGTAGTTTTAGTAATTATTTTTTGTGTTGGACTACAGTTTGTTACTCAAAATTTGTGGGAATGTTTCATTTTTTGGACATTGAGTGTTTTTGTCTATTCATTAATGATATTATGTGTAATTTATGTATAAAGCTGTGGTCAATAAATATCTATCTATCTATCTATCTGTGTGTGTGTGTGTGTGTGTGTGTGTGTGTGTGTGTGTGTGTGTGTGTGTGTGTGTGTGTGTGTGTGTGTGTGTGTGTGTGTGTGTGTGTGTGTGTGTGTGTGTGTGTGTGTGTGTGTGTGTGTGTGTGTGTGTGTGTGTGTGTGTGTGTGTGTGTGTGTGTGTGTGTGTGTGTGTGTGTGTGTGTGTGTGTGTGTGTGTGTGTGTGTGTGTGTGTGTGTGTGTGTGTGTGTGTGTGTGTGTGTGTGTGTGTGTGTGTGTGTGTGTGTGTGTGTGTGTGTGTTGTGTGTGTGTGTGTGTGTGTGTGTGTGTGTGTGTGTGGGGTGTGTGGTGTGTGTGTGTGGTGTGTGTGTGAGAGAGAGAGAAGTGTGTGTGTGTGTTGTGTGTGTGTGTGTGTGTGTGAAAGAGAGAGAAAGTGTGTGTGTGTGTGTGTGTGTGTGTGTGAATTATAATTATAATTAGAATATAATTCATTATTGCTCAGACTTTATAAACAAAGTATGGAGCACAGCTCCTATAAGATACAATACATTTGGCAGGACATTTTAAACAATACTAATAGAAACATACAGATTAGTACTACGTAAACTGAAAGTTAGGAGAAATCCAATTATCAATATCCATAAATAAGGGACACATGGAAAAACATAAATAAAGATAACTAATAACCAGATACTTGTTAGCTCATCTAAACATGCTGAAAATTGATCTGATGAATAATGACAATTTCTTCAAAACATTCACACTGGCACTTTGCATTAATGCAACATACTTAAAATGCGTTGGCCTAATTGTGTAGTATTTCTGGATATACATATCCCGCAGCCTTACAATTTCCTCGTTAGTACATTCGAAAAGGACATGAAATTCATCTCCTACAACATTAGCAATACACTTGCTACAAAGACGAGCTTCTCTGTTTACACCTGTGTATCTACCAACATTTATTGGTAGTCTATTGTTGCTTGTTCTGAATCTAGTTACCTGGATGCGAATACTTTTCGGTAGTTTGACGAGGTGCACCTCCATACCATAAATCAGCTTAAATATATTGTAGTTACTACCTAAAGTTTTTGTTGATAAATTATGATGCCAAGCAGTAATCCACTGATCTTTTAATCTCACTTCAACTGCTTTCTTAAACCATATACTGTTGGGCCACATTTTGTGATGACCACATCCCTGACATACCACACTCATTACATATATTCTTAATGCAGGCAACCCATGGATAAGTGCATAACCCTAACATATCCAAATGCAACAAACATTGATACATTATATAGCATAATTTAGTGTTTTTACCTGTAATTAGCCGAGACCAGTAACCAAACATTCTGCACTTTATATGAATTTCCAGTGGGTACACTCCAAGTTCACCATATACCATATCATTGCTAGCGTTTTTATGAACACACAACATCTGTTTTAAGAATTTTAAGTGTAATATATCTAGCTCTCTAATCATATAGTCTCCCCAAATCTCAGCTGCATAGGTCAGTAATGGTAACACCATGGTATTAAATAATTCCAACTTCATTATCAACTGGCAAGTCAAACTCTCTACATTTACCTATTAGTGAATACATTGCTCTTGTTGCTTGTTCTTTCAAATCTAGCTCTCCTCTATGGAACTTGCCATTGCAATTAAATAATACACCAAGATACTTATAATCTTCTACCACCTCAACATTGTCATAACCAAATTCAAATTTATAATTACTTAGATGAGTTTTTCCCCTGCTGAACACCACTATTTTTGTTTTGTTACAATTAATCTTTATTTTCCACTCATTACAGTAAGTATACAATGCTATCAGAGCCTGCTTCATTCCTTCCTCACTGTCACACAATATAAGTGTATCATCTGCGTACATTAGAACAAAAAGTTTCAAATAGGAGTTTATGAAATCATGACGCAAATCTAGAAAATTGCTGTTACATGCAAGTAATTTACTTTCAATATCATTAATGTAAAAAGCAAAAAGCAGGGGCGACAAATTTTCCCCTTGCCTTACTCCCATGTTGCATACAAATGTATCAGACATCTCTTGGTTTAACATTACACAAGACCTGATGTTACTATACATATTTCTGATTACATTCAGTATTTTCCCGTTCACTTTTTCCCTCACTAGCTTGTACCACAAACCCTCACGCCACACCATATCAAAGGCTTTCTTGTAGTCCACGAATAAACAAAAAAGCTTTTTTTTTCTCCAGTTGAACAAATCAATTACGCATTTAAGCAAAACTATATGGTCTAAGGTAGAGTACTCAACTACTCATGCCTAAAACCAGCTTGTGTTTCATTAATAATATTGCTGGTATTAGAATATATAGTTAGTCTATCATTGAGTATAGAGGTGAACAGTTTGCCCAGGCAGCTAAGCAGGGTGATCCCCCGGTAATTATTGGCGTCTTGAATGTCTCCTTTGTTCTTATAGAGTGGCACTATCATACCAACCAGGCACTCAGATGGCATGATACCACTATCAAGTATCTAATTAAATAGCTCGACATATAGAGGGAACAGAATGTGCTAAGTACTTTTAATATATTCATTTAATATCATGTCAGTTGCTGGGGCTTTATTGTTCTTTAGTTTCTTAATGTTTCTCTTCACCTCTTCCTCAGTTATGGGGTCATTAAGTATTGGTAAGGGGTCAGTGTTGTTATCATACTCTGTGATTGTGTTTATTGCGATGTTAGAATTACTGCCATCACTGGCAAGCTGCTTAAAATGCTCATAAAAATTGTTTAGTGTAATGGGAATCTTACTGTTCTTTTTTTTACCATTTAGGATTTTCCAGTATGCTTTAGGATCACAGCTTCTGTTTTTTCTAAGTTCCTTTATTAAGTTTGTCCTTTCTTTAGATTTTAATCTTTTTAATTCACCTCTGTATCTTTTGCTTTTCTCAATCATGGTATTAACAATTTACCCTATTCCTATGCAAATTGCACTTATGTCTGGCTTTGTGATATTCTTTTCTTACTTTCCAACACTGATTATCATACCCCTCAAAGGTGGCATTAGTGTGTGTGTGTGGGTGTGTGTGTGTGTGTGTGTGTGTGTGTGTGTGTGTGTGTGTGTGTGTATGTGTGTCATTCACCCATGGTCTTGTCCACGCGAGCTGGCTCGCGATCGCCAGTTTTCACCCTCTCAGTGCGAGCTTGGAGCTCATTATTACCGATCTTTGGGCAATGCTGGGACCTCACACACCACACACCCCCATCCCCTTGCTCAATGGGGACAGTACCGCCCGAATTTAACAGTGGAAAAATCCCCGAGAATGAGCATGGTCGGAGATCGAACGCCGGACCACACAGAATGGTGACGGGCGCCCTAACCAACTGTGTCACACGGACGGTGTGAATGTGTGACACACACACACATACACACACACACACACACACACACACACACACGAATGTGTGTGTGTGTGTGTGTGTTGTGTGTGTGTGTGTGTGTGTGTGTGTGTGTGTGTGTGTGTGTGTGTGCGCGCGCGCAGAGGACTTTGATAAATAAGAGAACAGGTTGGGAAGGAGAGCGAAAAGAAGTACTGAGCGGACGCGACCGAAAGGGAGGGGGGGAAGAGGCAGCTGGAAGGAAAGAGATGGGAGGGAGGAAGAGAGGAAGGAAAATATACTTTCCGCTCACATCCTCAAAAACAGCCTCTGAACTTCCAGATTCTCCTCAGGGAATCACATCATTATCTCCTTCTCTCTCTCCATCTCTCATTCGCTCCTCTTGACTCTCCTCTCTCTCGATCTCTCTCTCTTCTCTCTCTCTCTCTCTCTCTTCTCTCTATCTCCTCTTCTCTCTCTCTCTCTCTCTTCTCTCTCTCTCTCTCTCTCTCTCCTCTCTCTCTCTCTCTCTCTCTCTCTCTCTCTCTCTCTCCTCTCTCTCTCTCTCTTCTCTCCTCTCTCTCTCTCTCTCTCTCTCTCTCTCTCTCTCATTTACGAGGCTACGTACGATGTCCCATAATCTTAGAATAGAAACAGGCAGGAGAAATGGAATACCGAAAGAACTACGACTGTGTTCATGTGTAGAAAATGCAGTGCAGGATGAGTCCCATGTGTTGTTACAGTGTCCACTCTCCAGCCAATGTAGAAGCAACTATGTCATGCTAGACTTCTCCAGTATGGATAATTTGATGGGTACAAGGGATAAAGTAGGCTATCTGTGCAGTTATATATATGATGTATTGATATTATATACGTAAGGGATGTGTCACCATAGTAGATGTGTTTCGTTTGTTTGTTTTAGGTTAATATGAAATATGTATGAGTATAAATTTGGAAAAATATGAGGAAATTATACATGTAATAAGGTAAAATGTTTGTGAAACTTTTGTCAATAAACTAATAATAATAATAATCTCTCTCTCTCTCTCTCTCTCTCTCTCCTCTCTCTCTCTCTCCTCTCTCTCTCTCTCTCTCTCTCTCTCTCCTCTCTCTCTCTCTCTCTCTCTCTCTCTCTCTCTCTCTCTCTCTCTCTCTCTCTCTCTCTCTCTCTCTCTCTCTCTCTCTCTCTCTCTCTCTCTCTCTCTCTCTCACACACACACACCCACACCCACACCCATACACACACACACACACACACACACATACACACACACACACACACACACACACACACACACACACTCAGACCTGTCCAGTGTGGTTCTCAATACAAAGAGAACAAGGAACTGAGGCCGTGGATGAAAACTGAACATCTTTAAGACTAAGCACAGCACATTCCCGGATACCGTAAAACAGAGTTACAACTGGTGGTGATTCAACCTTTATGTGCTCTACATGTTAAGGTTAATTTAACAGTACAGCCGGGGCTTTTCTCTGCTACTTTATTGGCAAAACATATTTATTTTAAGGAGCTCAAAAATACTGGCTATGTATGAATGGCCGTATATAGTACGTGGGTACAATATCCGTGTTAAATGTCTGTTACATAGTAATTTTTACATATTCTTTCCTTAACATTAATATCAGTCTGGCAACATTCTTCACTAGTAATTCTGACTCATAAGGCCACGATCAGTAATTAATTCATCTAATCTTTTATGGTGAATAAAATGCCTTAAAAACTGCATAAAGGATTTTCTTAAATATGCTTCTTCAGATTATTTTCCTTTTTTCAATTCATGTATAATACGTTATTCAGAAAACTCATTTTTAGGTGCAAGATCTGTACCTGCGTATGTACAAAACGTAGTCAAATATCCATAGCCTATATCACTCATCTTGATATGTTATAGGAGACTTGAGGTCTCCTGGCTTAAGACCAAGGTCCAGGTGTTTGGAGACTTACTAGATGAAGCAGTACAGTCTGTTCATGCGTGTGGCGAGGACATTGAGATCTTGGAAAGTTTTACATACCTTGGTAGCGCAGTCCATAATGACGGCGGGTCACGTCAAGAAGTCTTACGGCGGATTGGCATAGCCCACGGTGTTATGGACTCGCTCAGCGGGAGTATTTGGCGTTGTCGGTACCTGTGCAGGAGGACAAAGATCCGGATCTGCAAGTCGCCTGTGATCCCTGCCTTACTCTATGGTTGTGAGGCATGGACACTAAATAGTGACTTGAAGAGACGAATCAATGCCTTTGGTAATAAGTGTCATCGCAGAATCATGGGGTATCGCTGGGATGATTACGTGTCAAATCAGCGATTGCACCGGGAGACTGAATCGAGGCCTATTACCTGCATAGTCCGTCAGCGCCAACTTCGGCTATATGGGCATGTGGCACGCTACCCTGAAACCGATCCTTCCCATCGGGTTGTATCTGTAAGAGACAATCCGGTGTGGAGGAGGCCAAGGGGGCGCCCACGGGCCTCGTGGCTGGGGCAAGTTGATGTTTCTTGTCGAGAGCTGCTTGGTATGGGAAAGTAGCCTGCATGGGAACTCGCGCGTGGTGACCCCCGTTAGTAGCGTCGTAGGGTGGGCGAGGCGACGCGCCCCCCGGTGTATGCTCCTGATGATTGATTGATATATCACTCACATTCAGGACATATGTTACGAGAACCCAAGTGAGTGTGCCATCATCCTCTTTAGTAGGCCTACGTATACGGAATGATAGTTTTGTATTAAGCGTTGTAAGTCTTTTACATTGATATAACAAACACAAAAATTCAACTATTTCACCCAACGGAAGGTTTCTACAGACCA
>JACEEZ010024325.1:20000-42500 GCA_016584305.1 Chionoecetes opilio
GCCATTCGCGTACAATTACATAAATTTTCTATAAAAAAGGAGATGTACCCAACGACTGAGTTAAAAAGGTGAGGAGTAAGACAGCCACAGTACCTGAAGAAGGAGTCATAGTACCAGGTCATGAAGCACTGTCACAGGTGGGGGCCAAGGATTCTGAGCCACGAGTCATCAAGTAAAGAATAACAACAGATAACATTCGCATTGTTAGCTCTGGGAACAACGCCACAACGGTGATGACGATACTGTCACACTACAAGACGAGAAACATTGCCAATCGATCAGAACTGTGTCGAAGAACTATCAAAGAAAAACGTGGGAAGATAACAGAAAATTAGTCACTTTTCTACGCAAATATCAAGTCACACGAAGATAGATATCACTCAGTAAGACAGTATATGTCCCGCTAACAGGCAGGTGGCGCCACGCTACAAAGAGCAAGGGAGGGACGCGCTGACAGCAAGAAACTACGGCGTGGGTCACAAGACGGCGCCGCGTGTGAGTGTGAGCGTCTCCACCTACTGTCCTCCTGGGCGCGCGGAGAGTGACTGTTTGAAGTAGGCAGTGCCAGGCACAGCGAGCGGTCCTTCCCCCAGCCCCCTCCTGTCATGCTCACTCCCTTTCCTCCTTTCCTCCTCTCCGACTCATGCGCATCCCTTCCCTCTCTTATTCCTCTCCCTCGCCTCTTATCGTAGATCCACACAACCCAACACCATACATCCCACTACCAACATTACTTCTCTATTTTTAAGTACAATTCTTCACTACTTCACCTGCAGCTACACACAATGCACTACACTGCGGCTCTTACATACTATTGAGAAAAAAAGGATCCATGATATTATTACTACTTCTATAACCTTCATCTCTATTATTGATTTTTACTGCAGCGAACACCACTCTAAATATTTTTTTTATATACTGTGCGATCACCTACAAATCTATCACTTCCGTCATCCCTTTCGGTGGCGAATTTTGACGACAATCCCATCACCACGACTTGCATCACCACCACCACTCATTCCCCTCCGTGCCGGTAACGCGCTACACCTAACACCACCACACCCACGGGTATGGAACCTTCACCATCACTAACACTAAGAATACATAAATCGTATGACATATATAACAGATACTACTTACTATCACCACCATATCCATCATTTCTTTGTTACGGCAATCTTTATCATTCTCAACAATCCTGAACCACTGCACACACACTCCTGTCTATAGTCAGGAGGCTGAAGTCAGAAAAGTGCAACACCCTGCTGATTGCATGTTAGAATAGTTCAACAAGTCTGAATGGAGTGTCCAGACATACAAAAATGTGAATCAACTTGTTGGACATTCTGGATATGGATAGTATGGCCGCCATGACAGTTTTAAAAATGGCCGCCACGATCGAAACTTTTCTTCATATCTCAGCTTGTAATTGGGATAAACAAACAAAGTTAGAGTCAATCCCTATGTTTTTTATCATGTCTGAGTTGATTCTGGCATTAAAATGAACCCTAGTGCTCAAATTCTTTTTTTTTTTTCTTTTTTCTGTAATTACTTTACGCGATACATAAATTTTTAGAATGCGGCTTATTCAACAATTCACTGTTTCAAATGGTTCTAAAATTACACTAATCAGATATTTTTTTTGTCTCCTAGCATGAAAAATGAAGGCTGCGGGCAGAATCTCCTCAGCAGCCCCCAGGGGCCGAGAAGAAGAAGACGATATGGACTGGGATAAATGCCTCATTTGCCAGTACAGCTCGAAAACAAGCAAATCGGCGCCTCTGCGAAAGACTACAAGTGTTGGAGTGCGAACTGTAGCTGAGTGTTGCAAAGAAAGAGAGAAATATAATGACTCTAAATATGTTGATGCATCTCCAAGAATCCGAAAATATGATGTATCAGAACACGTCCAGCAGATTCAATGGCACAGATCATGTTATAGTGATTTTACTCACCCAAAAACATTGGCAAAACTAAAGTCACGTATTCAGCCACAACCTGTCACTGACGAAGAACAGTTGCCAAGCACATCAACCTCCTCAGATACTAACCATGAGCCAAAGTCACTCAGATCTGCATACAGCGCTATGGATTGGTCCAAATGTGCTTTCTGTCAGACTGATGTTCCTGGCAAAGCTGGTATCCTTACAAACGTGGAATTTGAACACACATCCACCAAGATGCCTAGTTTGGCACAGTTTGACCCTACTATGCGTCGCAGAGTTGCAGGTGTGTCAGACTTGATGGCTGCTGAAGGGAAATATCACCTTAAGTGTTATGTTTCTTTCTCCAGAAAGTATGATAAGCAGTCTGAAGGAAAAAGCCAGTCCCCAGAAAACATCTGCTCCAGAAATGTGATGACTGAACTGGAGAAGGAGATGGAGAAGGGACACATGTTCACATTAAAGACTGTGTGGGATCACTACAGCAAGCTACTGTTTCAAGATCTTGGTATAGATGCTGGAGTATACAAAAGCTACAATTTCAAACAGAGGGTGGAGCTCTATTTTGGCAGTGATAAAGTTACATTTGTACACCCGTTGGATGTAACGAAGCCCCTTATGATTGTGCCTTTTGGTTTCTCTGACGTTGCCATGAGGACTGTGTTGAATGATTTGTCTGAAAAAGAAGAAAGTTCTGAAGAAGATGACACCAGACAATACAGTCTGACTCATCATGAGGATGAGATTTTCAGTTGGATATTCAGAGTGGCTGTGAAGATACACAGTGATCTTAAGCACACTCCGGGGCATGACATAATAGGTGGACTTACAACAGACAATGCTGAGAAAATTGTTCCTGAGAGTTTGTACATGCTGATAAACCTCCTTTGTGGTGGTGACAACACTTAGAAAATGGATGGTGATGACAAGGACGAGGCAGAGATAAAAAACAAGGTTCTCAGTATCTGCCAAGACATTGTATTTGTGGCCTCACGGGGCAGAAAAATGACTCCCAAGCACCTCGGCCTTGGCCTTGCTCTGCACCAGGCTACACGTTCAAAGGACCTGGTCAATCTTTTTCATGCAGCTGCGCACACAGCAGGGTATGAGACAATCCGTCGCGTGGACACAGCTATCGCAAATGAGGTCAATCAACGTTTCCAAAGAATGGAAACATCATGATCCCCGGAAACTTCCTCAACATCCCGCCTATCACTGGGTACTTGAGATACTCCAACGACAACATTGACATTATCGAGGAGACGTTGACCGGGTCTGGCACCTTTCACGCAAGCCAGTACGTGGCCCTTAGACGTTAAGGACAACAGGAGCCGAAGATGGATATTCAGATAAAGACTAGCTGTTCCAAAGTTCGTCATGCCCCACCTGAGATAACGGATCTCCAAGAGGCCAACATGACCACCTCAAAGCCAGAACCAGTATTTTCAGAACCAATGCAGCAAACTTGGTACTTGCCTGATGACCAGAAAACTTAAAAGGCCAACACACTGGACCTTGCATGGATCTTGGCCAGGCTCCATCAACAAAATGACCAGGTTGTTCCAGGCTGGAGTGGCTTCAACCAGAAAGTGTCCACCGCTGATCCACCAGTGACAGTAGTTGGGCCAATGCCAATCCTGAATGCCCCAGCCCATGACTTTGACACGCTATGGACTGTACTGCAGAACTGTCAGGCCATGGCAAAGAAGATTAGGGAGAAGTACACCGTCATAACCTTTGATGAGCAGGTGTACTGCAAAGCAAAGATGCTCCAATGGGACAAGGACAGCTGCAAGGATACTGCTATCATGCTTGGAGGGTTCCATACCCAAATGAATTTTCCAAAGTGCTGGGACAGTACATGGATTCCTCAGGGCTGGAAAACATCTGGATTGAAAGTGGAGTCCTTGGTGAAGGAGCATGTGAACAAGTGATGAAAGGGAAAGGATGGAACCGCGTCATTCGCATTCACAAGCTGACATTAGAAGCGCTTTGGTCAGTCCTGTGGGCATCCTTCACATCGTGGGCAGAGGAGAATGACAAGCTCGTCCGAGAAGACTTGAAAGTTGCAGCTGGAAGTGTTTCAGATGCGTTTGCCAACAAAGATGACAGAGGAATCAGTTCCTCCCTTGAAGACCTTTTGTCAGAAACTGAAGAGGTGCAAGTTCTATTTGATGAGTTTGAAGTTTCTTGTTCAGAGAATGCCACCTTTCGCTACTGGAGAACCTACATGAAGTTGGTCTCCATCCTCTTGAGGTTCACACACGCTCTTCATGAAGGAGACTGGGAACTGTTCCTGACATCATTTGCTGAAATGCTGCCTTGGTTTGGAGATTTTAATCATTTCCATTATTCACGTTGGGGAGCTGTCTTCCTTGCTGATATGCGCATGTTGCCCACAACTGCACCAGAGGTACACAGAGGCTTTACCGCTGGAGACTTTGTCACAAAAGAAACAAAACAGAAGTTCAATGAAATACCTGATGACCAGGCCATTGAACATGTAAACAAGGCCGGCAAAGTAGCTGGAGGGCTTGTGGGAATTACAAGAACAGACACAGCCCGGGACAGATGAGGCCTAACTTTCAATGGGAGAGCTCAACTGACCAGAGACACCAAGACCATGTTCAACTTAACCGGCAGTGAGGAAGACGATGATGAGCATGAATGTGCACACAAAGATTTTGGTGCGAAGAGAATGAAGCAAGACCAAGATGATGTGCAAAAGATTGACAACCCATTTGATCGCACTTCACCAGAACTAGTCTCACTTACCACAGGGGACGTTGCAAGTGAAGCTGTTACAAATTACCTTATGAGTGCAGAAATCACTGGGAAGCAGGTTGTGTCAGAGTTTGTTGCGAACAGGTTCATCAGGAAGACAGCAGGTTTTCATGACAGAATCAAGTCAAAGAATTTACAAACTTTTGAGAGCATGTACACTGTTCAAGTCAAAGTCGGAAAGGAAAAAACTGTTGCACTAAAGGCAGACAGAAACTTTCTGAGGCGTGTGGTAACAGCAATGCAAGCAGGCAGAGATGTTGACATGAACAAAATGTTGGAACAAGAGATTTGCGCTGTACCACTTTCTCTGGCAATGCCTGATGGCAGACTGCGCCTACCTCAAAACAAAGCTGACCTCGGCAAGGTTCTCCAGCAAGGCTTGCCACAGAATGTTGCGCCTGGACCATACCCAACATGCACTATCATTGACGGAATTGCCATGATCCAGACAGTAGGGAATAGGATGAACACTAAAACTCTCGGCGAATGGGCTGATGCTGTTGCTGACCGTGTCAGTAATGTTTTCTCAAACAAATGTACCAGGATTGACCTTGTCTTCAACCAGTACAGGAAGAAAACAATCAAATCAACAGCTCGAAGTAAGAGGGCACGGGGCAAGAAAGCAATCAGACGAGACGTGCAGGAAAGAAGTCAGTCTATTGGGCAGTGGGATAGATTCATCTCCTTAGATGAAAACAAAGCTAGCTTGGAAAACTTTCTGTGTACAGAGTTAGCAAACAAGTTCCAGAATGAAGAAGGACGAGAGCTGGTATTGAATGGAGGATTCACAGACCCTGCAAAAGTGTGGACCTCGTCAGAGAGAGATGTTTCAAAGTTGTCATCTGCTGAGCATGAAGAGGCTGACACGAGAATTATTCTCCATGCAAAGGAAGCAAGTGAGCAGGGATACCCTCAAACGATTGTAATGAGCCGAGACACTGATGTCCTTGTTCTTATTCTCGCCCATCAGCCAGAGCTCAGCCTCTTTCTGTGGGTGAATGCGGGAACACCTAAAAAGCAACACTTTGTTCCTGTTCATTCCATCACCATCACAGATTCGCAGAAGACATCGCTTCTGGCATTTCATGCTGTAACAGGCTCAGACAGTACAAGCCAGTTTGCTGGCATTGGGAAGCGCTCCACATGGGCTATCTTCCTAAACAACTCTCAACTTCTGCAGAATCTTGGCAGGGAAGACTTTCCAGATGAGAATGTGCTAGCTGGTGCAGAGTCATTTGTCTGCAAGCTGTATGGTCCCAGTAGCCAAAATAACTCCATTCAGAAAGTCAGGTGTGATCTGTTCCTTGGCTTGACCAAAGCAGTTGAGAATCTGCCTCCAACATGCGATGCTCTGACTCTCCACATCAGGCGGGCACATTATCAGACCCTAGTGTGGAGAAGAGCCTTGGAAGCTGAACCCCATCTCCCTGCACCTGAGAATAGTGGGTGGGAACTGGTGGTAAAAGAAAGCAGTGAGGTGCTTCTGCCCCGGCTGATGATTGGCAAGCCACTCACTGCAATCTGTTTAGAGCTCACAACATGCAAATGTGCATCCTGTTCAACTCGACGTTGCAAATGTGCACAGCACGAACTGGGATGCACACAAGCATGTAGATGCAAAGAACTTTGCAAAGATCCATTTACTGTTCAAGTTCAGTATGCCATAATGAAACGTGTTTGCGCATTCATTCATGGTTTCTGCAAGACAAAATGTGCCATGTTCTATGTCAGAAGGAATCTGATAACAATAACATATTGACTGACACTAATGAATCCTTCACCATTCTGAACAATTTCATGGCAATGAGACTGATTCCATCAGCATCATAAGTAATAATGGTAACACTGGTGTAAAACATAGATATGTGTTGGTTCTGTGAAGTTTGTTCGACGCGTTGACGTCTACTAATTCGTGTGCTAAACAGCTGTATGATTGTTTGTCAGGATAAATACATATATTACACATTGTTTTAGTTCCTTTATAACACAGGTTTTGATGTTTGAGCTTTAAAGTTAACCAAAACAAGAATAGTTCTGCACAGTATTGTTGTCTCCAGTTTTGTCCCTTATTTTGTTCATTTTATTTTCCTAAAATCGGGAATAACATGAATCTTTGTGATCCAATACAAAAATAAAGTAAATAAATGTGTTCCCCGTATTGGAATATGGTATAATTGACACAAACATCACTAATTTATGGCCATTACAACCTACAACAAGTATAAAACAAATTCCGGTGGTGGCCATTTTGGAAACTGTCATGGTGCTCATACCATCCAGATTCAGAATGTCCAACAAGTTGAACTACACTTCTCTATGCCTAGACACTTTAAAAAAATCAGTTGGACAATTCTAACATGCAATCTGCAGGGTCGCCTTTGTTTTTGCAAGCTACAGATTTCAGTACAAACTAAAACTTTGCAGCCTCATAAACCAGAGGCTCCCGCCCAGACCCGCCTCTAATAACGTGTGTGGTATATAGGCTCCAGGTAGTCCAGTCCAGGCTTCCAGCGCGGCTCCTCAGGCACACAAACAGCCGAGCGTGTTGGCACTCCGTTTTTCTCCTCCTTTGTTTTCTTTTCGTGTAAGTGTGCACGTTTTCCAGAATGTACTTTGTGCGTGGGTAAATGTGTATAAAGTGTTTGCCTGCATGTGGGAAGTACTACAAGAGCGCATTTCTTTCTCTTTTACGCTTTACCTGGTGAAAAGTTTAGTAAATTCCGAGCACATATTGAATATTTACACAGCCTCTCTCTCTCTCTCTTTCTCTCTCTCTCTCTCTCTCTCTCTCTCTCTCTCTCTCTCTCTCTCTCTCTCTCTCTCTCTCTCTCTCTCTCTCTCTCTCTCTCTCTCTCTCTCTCATAAAATACATACACCCAAAAGTTCTGCTTGACACTCAGCTTCCTTCCATCCTTTTCCGCCGCTTTGCATGCGGCGCGTCGGATCAACCAAAAGGCTACAAACTGTGTTCTGTGTTGCGGTCAACTAATGACACGTTGCAACTATAATAGTAGAAAGCTTGTTTTGTTTTTGTTACTCCATAAATACATCAATGGAAAGGAAACAATGCATGACATTTCAGCAACATAACTATTGTTGTTTCCATTCACAAATAAATAATTTTGTTAGAAATGTATTAACTTGTACGTGGAGAAATAATGATTTCTAGGAGCCAGTTATTTACAGAGTAAGATGGAAACTGTAGCATGATAGAAGCATGAGAGAGAGAGAGAGAGAGAGAGAGAGAGAGAGAGAGAGAGAGAGAGAGAGAGAGAGAGAGAGAGAGAGAGAGAGAGAGAGAGAGAGAGAGAGAGAGAGAGAGAAAAAAAAAAGAAGAAGTTATACTTTGTATAAAAAGTTTCTCTGATTAGCAGATTTTATATAATTCTTGCAATCTCTATGCTTCTCTTCAATATTGCACTCTTAGTCTTTCCTTCAGCTGCGAATTAACATTTAAAGCTCCTGCACTGGACGTTCAATCAGAATAAACCTTTGTCATGACTTAAACATTAAACAAAAGAGCATCGTCGCCTTTTGATATATAAAACATTGTATTCATAATCTTTCCTTATTTTCGCGGCTTCCAATGTCTCGTCAAGCCTCCCGCCTGACCAGTTTCACAATGAAATCAATCTGGTATTCTCCGCTGTTCTCCGAAATACTACTCCTTATTACAGTATGTAATTACTCTCATATAATTACAAAGCCATGCAGAGCTCTTCCTAATGATGAATAATATCAACAGTTATTCTAAGACAAGGTCATAGTCTTTTTGTTTATATGCATATATGTAGCGGTTCTCATGAAAACACGTAGGGAAGGGATGCAGTTTACTGAACAAGTAACACTACTCAACAATCAGTACAAGAGAGGTGGTGTGGACGTGTTGTCTGTGAGGTGAATACTGGCTTCATCAGCAGAATTGCCCCTGCAGCTCTCCTCCCTGGACACCGTTGATTGGTCAGCCTCGATCACACCAGGCTAACGAGTGTGCTCGAGCTCGGTGAACAATGTTCCGAAGCCTGGGTGGCAAGAGAGCTCGAGCTGGATGAACGACAGTTCGAAGCCTCAGTGGTGCGAGCCGCCACATATTCATGTACGTTAGAATGTTTACTTAAAACACGCTCTCTCTCTCTCTCTCTCTCTCTCTCTCTCTCTCTCTCTTCTCTCTCTCTTCTCTCCTCCTCTCTCTCTCTCTCTCTCTCTCTTCTCTCTCTCTCATCTCTCCCTTTCTCTCTCTCTCTCTCTCTCTCTCTTCTCTCTCTTCTCTCTCTCTCCTCTCTCTCTCTCTCTCTCTCTCCTCTCTCTCTCTCTCTCTCTCTCTCTCTCTCTCTCTCTCTCTCTCTCTCTCTCTCTCTCTCTCTCTCTCTCTCTCTCTCTCTCTCTCTCTCTCTCTCTCTCTCTCTCTCTCTCTCTCTCTCTCTCTCTCTCTCTCTCTCTCTCTCTCTCTCTCTCTCTCTCTCTGCTGATTAATGCAAGAATATTTAAGAACTACATGTGACAAGATAGTCAAAGTAGCTTATGTTTAGGTATTATTTGATTTTTTATTATTTTTGAGAGGGAGGAAGAGAAGGCGTTCAATCATTTACATGCAACAGATAAGGCCATCGATTCTTCATATTCCTTGCATATGATGATGTCCAGATGTAGCTACCCTTTAAGGAGACTGTATTCTGAGGAGGCAATGGAACGGTAATATGTCTTTCTCGTAGCCCTACTCCAAGGTCGCACTCCCAGAACATCAAACACCATGCATAAAGACGTTATGGATAGAACAACACAGCCACTGTCTCCCCAACACGTAAACTAATGTCCGCAGGTGCCACATTAACCTATAAAACCTTCCTTATGTAACTACCCGCTGACAGTTAATCTGTGGACCAAATTTTACAGTGTCCATCGCGGCCACACCTGTCGCGCTTCCTTGTTCTCCGTGCGTCATGAATACCAAAGAGGCGGCCGTAGGGAGGGCGTCGCCTCGCCCAACAGACGTATTTTCTTTACGCTTTGTGGGAGCTTTCTATGCATGTGTTATTCGTCTCATTCTTTCCTTAATTACCTCATTTGCATATATATTACGTATATATATATATATATATATATATATATATATATATATATATATATATATATATATATATATATATATATACATATATATATATATATACAAAAATAAACTAGTCTTCGCCTACTCCTTCCTCTTTGTCAGTGAGTTTCCAGTCATGATCATCAAGTAATTAATAGGAACTACCTCGTGTAGGTCTCACAGCCTCTTGTAGCTTCCTTATTTTCTTCTTATGTAAGTAATCCTATCAATGTTTTCATTAATATATATTTTTTTCATAATTACTGGAACTGCATTCATTGAATTGCTGGAACTTCATTCATTACTGATCTTTAAAAGGACTCCGTGTTTGAATTTGCACAGTTGACAAAATCTTTGTACAAAACAATGAAAAACACCATTGCGCATCAGTCATCTCAAATGAAAGACACGTTTGATACAGAAAGCATCAAGTGTACACGAAAATATGTAAAGACGGATAATCTCTAGGGGTCACGAGACCAGACGCGCATGTCCTGCCAGGTGAGCCGCGAGGTGTGAAGTGACGCGCAGGGTGGTGGCATAAAGTGTCAGTGTATAACGCCAGATACATAGACTGTTCCTGCTGTGTGAAATCTGGCCAAAATTGGAGTAAATAAGTGACGGGGCAGGATGACCTACACTGACGCCCCCTGGCTGTTATGGCGGACTTTGTCAACCCATTGACACCCCAAACAACAATGTCGTTTGCTCGTTGGTTGAGCTGCGCAGGGTAAACACCGGTGGTCTGGTGCTCCTCACAAGATCTCGATTGATAAGGCAAAAGGCATAGTGAACTCCATGTGATCATACCAAGAGCAGCATAAAGTGTCAGTGTATAACGCCAGATACATAGACTGTTCCTGATGTGTGAAATCTGGCCAAAATTGGATTAAATAAGTGACGGGGCAGGACGACCTACACTGACGCCCCCTGGCTGTTGTGGCGGACTTTGACACCCCAAACAACAATGGCGAAGTCACTCAGCAATTTAAGGAAAATGCAGCGTAGCCAGCTGGTAAGGAGTTACCAAAGAAGATTTGATTGAAAGTATTATGGCTGTACCTACTCCAAATGAGGGGTTTGTTCAGAACCTAATGGAGCGACTGAACACACTCGCTAATGAAGTTAAGGAGCTGAGAAAAGATGTTACATCACCCGACAGCTATATGAATAAGAGGTATGATGAGCTGCAAGCCCAAGTAGATAGGCAAGCCGACATCCTTGCAAAACAACAGCGTTACTTGGAAACTCTTGACCGGAAAGAGAGAGAAAATAACTTGATCGTAACTGGAGTTCCGGACGAGAGTGAGAGTCTAGAGGGAGGAACGTCGGACGTCGATAAATTAAGCAAGATCTGGTCCAAAGTTGGTGTCAATGAAGAGATACGGTCACACCGGAGGCTGGGTAAGGCAGGCGACCACAACAAGCGGCGAGCCATCCTTGTGACGGTTGCCAACAAGAACGCTCGAGACAGCATCCTGGAGAAGACACGCCAACTCAAGAATGCTGGAGGTGAATTTAGTAGAATCTATATCAAGAAGGACGTTCATCCCAGCATTAGGAAGAAATGGAAGAGGCTTTTTGACGGAGAGAAAGCGGAGAAGGAGCGGCCTGAGAACGCGGGATGTGTGGTGCGCTTCGACCCCCGCGAGAGGAAGCTGTACCAAGACGGGGAGGTAATTGACTCATGGAACCCTCAGTATTTTTAGAACGACCAAAGCAAGTGAAAAGTGTGAGTATATTGTCATGGAACATTAACAGAGTGAAAACTAAGCTAGAGAAAGACAATGTTAGAGATATTATGTATAATTATGATTTGATTAGTTTGAATGAAGTGAAGGCACCATTACCCGTGTCCCTCCCTGGCTATGTAACATTTAAAAGTAGTGTAAGAGGATCTTCTCAGCGTGGAGGGACAGTGTTATTAATAAAGAATCGCCTTTCCAAATGTATCATGAATGTAGACACAAATATAGAAGACCAGATTTGGCTTCAACTAAGTATTGCACCAAGATGTCAGTTTGGTTTTTGCTATATACCTCCATCTGACTCTCAATATTACTCTCATGAATCTTTTTCAGCGATACAGGAAAAAATTGTTTCAAATTATGCCCATCCAGAATGCTTGTTAGTAGGAGATATGAACACCAGATTCGGAAGATTTGCTCGTGAGTTGCCGAACCTCGCTGAGATACCGAATTGTGATGAATATTCTTACCCACTTTTACCTGATGATGTTAATGTTCCTAATGATAATGCATTTGTTCTATCAAGTATATGTAAGGAATCTAAGCTGATATTGTTGAATAACCTAAAGACGCCTGTGAAACATTTTGTAAAGGGGAAAACATTCAGGAAGGTTAATGAATGGACATCGGAACTGGATGTGTGTATGGTGAGTTCCTCGATGGTAAGCAGAGTGAGCCAGTTTTCAGTGGTTCGTAATGAATCTTTGCCTTCTGATCACGCCCCTGTGACCATAACACTTACACTACCTGGTGTTGATATAGAGAACCTTCTCGCTCCTGCTCACCGCTTGGGTGAACATGTATTGAGTCGTGATGCTTCACTTACAAGTAAGACCTGTGCGAAACCCATTGCTATAAAAACTGTGGATGAAATGTTATTTTTAGATAATTTGGTTATCAATGACAGCCTTTTGGGGTCAGGAAATATTGACGAGGCTGTCAAAGATGTTACAAATGTACTATACCAATGTGCTAATGTAAGCAGTCGAGGATCACAATTACATCCTGTGAAGGACACTCTAGGAAGATGGAAGAGACTGTTGGATAATAACAATGACTTGGATATTTGGAGAGCCATAGACTGGAAGGGTCAGTATGCGAACACTCACACATCACATGTTAAACCTTTAGATGAAGAATTTAAGCAGTATTTTGAAAGCCGTTTCAACCCACCTACCGCTATGAGGCCTGGTCCAGAATCCTCACTTACAATTATTATTTACTCCTAAATTTTACTCCTAAATGTAAAAGTTGGTATTAAGGAAATGCATATGCTATCTTCATCCATTTTGAGTGTAAGGATTAGCAGATCCTGGCTACTTTGAGCGTAAACCCGTTGCTATGGACGCTTGTTTACAAAACCAAAAGTACCGAAATGAAAAGACAATATATTTCTAAGAAAAATGAAGAAATGTATCATTTCAAGACTAAATCATTATTAGATAAACAGTATAAAGCCATAAATAATGTTTAACACGGAAGAAAATGTTGAAGAATTGTATAAATCGACGATTATAAAGGTGTTGCCTGGGAGTATGTTTTCACTTTTTCAGTCAATCCACGACGGCCTTTTATGTAAAAGCGTTGTCATTAGCAAGGTTGTGAGAGGGCTGTGACGCTGTCATTGTGTGTATTAAATGTTTGTATGTAGCGGAGAGAGATGAGTGACATTGTAACTTCAGTACGTGCCCGGTCAGCTGGGTATACTCTTGCCCACAGTATTAGACTGTGCTCTCGCCTACCAAAATTCTCGTCCCAACAGGGTCGACGAGATCTCGAGTACCATAAAGCCAATGCAGACCGTATAGTTTCCCTATCTGAATGGCTTCCTCTGCTTTCTCGTAATGGAAGTTACATTTTATTCCATCTGACAGGGTTGGAAACAAGACTGTTTGGATGTGATGTGACCACAGCTTCATTTGCCTGAGATTGTAATAAGACTCTCCCTACGTAGCTGGGATAGGAGTAAATCTCCTTTTATTGGTAAACTTTCGTTATTGGGCACCACGGATTTCGAGGACGAAACTTAATTTTTCCTGAATAGATGTTGTGTCTTGATTTAATCTGTCACAGTATAGAAAATATATTCCTCCAAAAACGGGTGAGAATTTAATTAAACGCACATCTAAACTTTTAAGAAACCAATAGGAACTCTCGCCGAAACGCCAACCGAGAACTCTCGCCGACGTGGAAATGTTCGGCGACAGTTCCACTGGTAATAGATGAAAAGGAAGAATAAAAGTTATTTCATTATTGCACACAAACTTTTCTCGCTTGTCCCAGAACACTGAAGCTGCAGTTTGATATTGATAACTAGTGACACTGGTTGGTGGTTGGTAACGTAACTTGACCTAAATGGGGATGCCTCCCCCACCACCTCCCCCACCAGATCCCCCTGCTCGTTTACTAACCTAAGCTGCAGATAACCTAACCACATAACCTAGCCTAGCTGTTCAGTCTATTGCTGGTATTTACCTAATTCCTGAAGGCAGAAACACTGCTAAAAGCTTATCAAATGTATATATTGGGTACTATAGGCTAATATCGTTATCAAGAACTGTCGCCGAAAAGAGGAACAATCGCCGAAGTGAAATATTGAAACACCCGCCGACGTCGGCGAGAATTCCTATTGGCGACAGTTCCAGGTACCCATTAATTTACCAGTGACAGAAAGAAAACCACTTTTTGACTGTAATGATATGTAGGTACATATATATTTGCTTGTGATGGGGCAAGACTTTCACTACTTGGCTGTGATAGCATGCATCAGTATTCCAATATATGTTTCCCTATGGTTTCTGTAAAGCAAGGAATTTGTTTTTATTATTTGAATTGATGGGAACATCTGCAATTTTTGTTGTTATTAGGCATGGTTGTTAATACTCATCTCTGAGGTGATCAATACATCAGATATACAAACACATTTATTAAAAAAATTAGTCATTAGTTCCTTTCCATTCATGTAACACTGGTTTGATCTCATACACATTATGTTTATTGACAAGTCAATTCATTTTTGAAGTCTTGATTTATATAGTGGGGTTGAGAGATATAATATTAAGTATTGGTAATGCTGAAGTAAAACTATGCTAGTGTGTGTGTGTGTGTGTGTGTGTGTGTGTACTCCTTGCCCTTGTCCTGCACACTCTTCAACAATCAAATTCCAGCAAATACCAATATAATAATTGTGTGTGTGTGTGTGTGTGTGTGTGTGTGTGTGTGTGTGTGTGTGTGTGTGTGTGTGTGTGTGTGTGTGTGTGTGTGTGTGTGTGAAGAGCTTGGAAGAAAATTATGGATAACCATTTTAGCCACTTTTTTGTGATACTGCTGATTTATAGACAAATAAACATAATGCAAGTGTTGAATTGATATATGAAATATTTTAGCTGTTAGTTTTTTCATAAACAAGTTCATATGATGATGGCTAGGTTAGGTTTAAATTGGGTCACGTTTAGATTCGGTTCAGGTTATGTTTAAGCTATTTTAGGTCTAGGCTAGATTTTGGTTATCCCTTATTTGGTTGTTTAGGCTAATTGATCAAATCTAATGGTGTACGGTCGCCCGGCCGGCCGGCCAGGTTGGCTGCAGTGCAGCGAAGACTCACAGCCGGTTAATGCAAATCAACTTTTCTACTGGTTACTAGTGAAAATATATATCAAATTTTTGTTTTCTAGAAGTTATCATAGTATCATCACTACATGGGGGAGTTTAAATTATACAGAAAACGGGAGTAGTAAGGACGGCAGAAAGAGCCCAGTTCTCCTTAGTAATTACCTATTTTTCTGTGCTGCAATTATTTTCAAAAGAATATTTCCCCTACTTACACTACTATAGCTCATCTCAAATTTATTACTCTAACATTGCTGCATTTTGTCTACGGTTAAGTAAAGCCATGACCACCACTTTCTCAAAGACTGATTAAATAGTTATTTTCAACTGTATCGTGTAGGTCCCTTTTTACTAAATCAGTTACATATTTAGTTTATGTACTGTCTCTTGGGTTCCTCTACAACATATCAACTTGCTCCCATAGTACAATAGGTAGTAAGAGATATCATTAAGTCTGGCTTTGCATCTGCACCCAATAAGTAAGATTAGTGGATCGAGCTAATAGAACGACCTTCATATGCAAGATAATGTTCTTAAAACTAGGTCTTGTAGTTATGTAGCCACATAGTTCAGTTTCTGCAGCCTATATAGTACCAAATGTACTTAGCGCCGTATTATTATAAAAGACTATTGCAGTGGATAAGTAGTGCTGAAGTAGGAGATGGGAGTTCCAATTTTGTATTTCCTATATTAATTGGTATAAGGGATTAATCCTCGCAGCACTATTAGTTGAACAGAACGTGTCCTAACATAAAGATAGCAAAGTTGAGTGAGGTAGACGTGAGTGAAGTTAAGCGTAAAGTCGGGAGTTTGATGACTAAAGTTTTGTTTATGTGTAAGTGGTATTATTCACAGTGAGGTGTGGACTTGGTGAGGCAGGAGTGCTCTAAAGCGGTGGGGTGTGCTGTGAGGTCAGACCTGAGTCGATGTCAGCTGAAAAGGATTCGCGGAGTGAGTCGAACGGGAGAATGGTTGAGTTTGCTGTGGTGGAGATGTATATGAGGATAGGAGGTGTGGAGGAGAAGGTCTTTGTGTGGAAGTGTTGGAGGCAGATGTGAAAGATCATGCGAGAAAGGAGTGTGTAGCCTTTGGAAGGTACCAGAGGGAGACGTGCCTCGTGCTACTACTAAAGGAGTGGTCTCTAGTAAGTCACCAAGGAATGGTGAATGTCAGGTGGTTGAGCACAGTGAAGCACGCCCAAAGGAGAAAAAGGTAAACAATGACCATGTTGTGTGCACGAACTAATTTCAGGTACTCTCGGGGCTGCAAGAGGAAGATAAGGAGGTAAGGACGGTAGACGATACATCATCACCCGAAGGTAAAATCTTGGTTGTTGGTGACAGTCAGGTTAGGCATCTCGACAGCAGGTTCTGTGACAGGGAAGGGATGCGTATGAAGTCGGTGAGTTACCCAGGGAAGGGGATAGGTTATGTTAGTGATAAGATAGTTGAGTGCATGGCGGATCAAGGGAAAAAGCCCATCGTCTGCCTGAGTGCTGGGGGAAATGATGTTGAGTGTGTAAGAAGTGAGGAATTGCTACGGCAGTTCAAGGAAGCTGTAGGTAAAGTTAGGGACAGGGGTGGGTTCCCTGTGGTGTGTGATGTCCTTCCAAAACGCTTTGTTGACGACTTGTGGTACTCCAGGGCTATTGCTTTGAATTGCCGGCTGGCACTTCATTGCAAAGCCAATGGTTGGGCCTTTGTCGACAGCTGGGACCATCTTTTTTCGGGCATAACCACCTCTACCGCAGGACGGGGTGCACTTTTCGAGGAAAGGAGTTCAGATCTTGTCTGAATCCCTTGAAAGGGAGGTAGGTGCACTGCAGGCTTTTTTAAGATAGAGAACCGGGGAGTAGACACTGGGGTCGGGGTAAGGGAAACTTGCGACACTAGGAGAAGTTTCAGAAGGCAGGGAACTAAAGTGATTCGTAAGAAGAGAGAGAGGAGGGGTTTAGTTAAAGATAAAGGGAAAATGGACAAAAATAAGAGGAGTTGCTTGAAGGTCTACTTTTCAAACTGTAAGAGTATTTTAAGCAAGATTTTAAGAAGATTAGATTTCCTGAGAAGAATAAATAGTGTAGAGGATTTTGATATAATAGCATTAACAGAAACATGGTTGGATATGTCAGGAAAGGTATTTGATCCGGAAGTCGAGAGAGCTGGCTATAAATTATTTCACAAGGACAGAGTTGGCAGGCGAGGTGGAGGAGTTGCGTTTTATGCAAGAGATGCATTGCAGTGTTGTGTTAATAATGTTATAAAAACAGATGACAGCATAGAGTCTATGTGGGTAGAGGTTACGGAGGGAACTGAGAAAATAGTTTTGGGTGTAGTGTATAGACCTCCAAACTTATGTAAAGAGGATTCACCTCCTATATGGGATGAAATAAACAAAGCCTGCAGATATAATCGGCTATGCGTGGTTGGAGATTTTAATCTTAGGAAAATAGACTGGGATTTAATCATAGGTGACAACAACGCAGGTGCATTGTTATATATAATCCAGGTAACTTCCTAAGTCAAGCAATCAAGGAGCCTACTAGAGGAGATAATATTCTAGATCTATTGCTGACAAATAGAGACGATTTAGTCTAAGATGTGGAGGTCGGTGGAAAGTTAGATAATAGCGACCATTATGAGATCAGATTTACCTTAAAAAGGGAAGTTGGAAAATTAAGTGGCAATAAACATAAAATACCTAATTTCAGAAAGACCAATTATGCAGGATTAAGAAGACACCTGGAGGTTATTAAAAAGAGGTGTGGGATGGAGGGGAAGAAATTTTCCCAGGGTAAGGACAGGGCGATGACAGCTGGAAAGGCCAATTATGAAGGACTAGGAAGGCACCTGGAGGTAATTAGTGCGGTTAGACATTAAATTGAGGTCGGGGCTGAGGAGGTAATTAGAGCGGTTAGACATGGAAGTGAGGTCGGGGCTGAGGAGGTAATTAGAGCGGTTAGACATGGAAGTGAGGTCGGGGCTGAGGGGGATTATACCTTATTTGTAAGGAATATAATTGACGGACAGAAAAGAAATATTCCTTATAGGGAAATAAGGTCCAGAAAGAGTGATCCAAAATGGATGACCACTAATTTAAAACACAACATTAGAGTAAAAAGAAACATTTATTTAAGGTTCAAGGCAGGATTGGTAAGCAAAGAACAGTATAACGTGATGGCAAAGACAGTGAAGAAATTAATTCGAGTTGCTAAGAACAATTATGAGATTAAAGTAGCAAGACAGGCGAAAAGTGACCCAAAAGGGTTCTATCAGGTATATAAAACCAAGACAAGGGAATTAGTTGGGCTGTTAAGGTCAGGACAGGGTGAGGTCTTAAATACGGATGAGGATATGTGTAAAAGTCTAAATGATTATTTCTTAAGTGTTTTTACTGAGGAGGATACACAGACGACACCTGATAGTGAACAGATGTTCAAAGGAAGCGATGAGGAGAAACTCAAAGATATTGTGATAACTAGGGAAATGGTGGAAGAGGGTATAGATAAAATGAAGAATTTTAAATCGCCAGGACCAGATGAGCTGTATCCCAGGGTATTAAAGGAATGCAAGGAGGTTGTTAATGAGTCGTTAGTGCACATTTTTAGGAAATCGGTTGAGATAGGTGATGTGCCATTATTGTGGAGGAAAGGAAATGTTGTTCCCATACTTAAGAAGGGAGACAGAGGAATAAAGTCAAATTATCGACCCGTAAGTCTAACGTCAGTGGTGGGTAAATTATTGGAATCTATTATTGCAAAAAACATTAGAGAGCACTTAGATAAACATAGTTTGATCAATGATTCACAACATGGATTCACCAAGGGTAGGTCATGTCTCACCAATTTATTGAGTTTTTATAGGAAAGTTTATGAGACGGCAAATAATGATAAGGATTATGATATAATATATCTGGACTTTAGTAAGGCATTTGATAAAGTACCACACGAGCAACTCTTAAATAAGGTTAAGGCTCATGGAATAGATGGAAAGGTTCTTCATTGGGTCAGAGCTTGGCTAAGTAATAGGCAACAAAGGGTTACAATTAATGGTTCTAAATCTGAATGGGGGCAGGTAACGAGTGGTGGAGTTCCACAAGGGTCTGTTATGGGTCCATTACTATTTTGATTTACATCAACGACTTGGACAGTGGGATTAGCAGTGATATCAGCAAGTTTGCTGATGATACTAAGGTAGGTAGGATTATTGGATCACAGTCTGATGTAAACATATTGCAGGGAAACTTAGAGAAACTTAACAAGTGGGCAGTTAGATGGCAGATGGAATTTAATATTGATAAGTGCAGCGTAATGAATGTTGGTAGAAAAACCCCTGGTAATAGATACACCATAAGCAATGTATCGCTGAAAAGATCAGAAGGTGAAAAAGATCTTGGAGTGAGGGTGAGCCCAGACCTCCGACCTAGGAAACAATGTATTGAGGCCAGAAATAGAGCTAATAGAGTATTAGGATTCATTACCAGAAGTGTTAAAAGTAGAAGTGCGGAAGTTATTCTAAAGCTTTATCTGGCTCTAGTCAGGCCTCACTTAGACTATGCGGTTCAGTTTTGGTCTCCATATTACAGGATGGATATAGCCTTGTTAGAAACAGTGCAGAGAAGGATGACCAAAATGATACAAGGATGCGTAACTTTAGTTATGAGAAGAGATTGAAGTTATTAAAATTACACTCACTCGAGAGACGCAGAGTAAGGGGCGATCTGATAGAAGTTTTTAAGTGGATAAAGGGATTTAATAAAGGAGAGGTAGGAAAAGTTCTTACGGCTTTTAACCAGGGTAGAACAAGAAGTAACGGATTCAAGCTGGAAAAGCGTAGATTTAGAAAGGAAATAGGGAAAAACTAGTTCACAAATAGGGTGGTGAATGAATGGAATGGTCACAGTAGACAGGTAGTTAGTGCGGAATCATTAGGGAGCTTTAAAGAGGGGCTGGATAGGTTCATGGATGGGGATGAAAGGTGGATGTATAGGTAATGTTAGGTGACAGGAACTACCACGTGTAGGCCTCGCGGCCTCTTGTAGTTTCCTTATTTTTTTATGTTCTTCTAATGAGGATACGGGCCCTGATCCCAACATGTTCACTTCTAACTTATCGATACCTGTATTGGATGAACCATTTACTCCATTAGAAGTGGAACAACAAGTAAAGATCTTGAAATCTGATAAGGCAAGTGGACCTGATGGTTTATCCCCTGGCATCCTTAAGATGTTACTTGGCCAGTGGATTCTCTTACTCACTAATATTTTCAATGCAATTTTTTATAATAAAAGTTTATCCAAAAGAATGGGCAAGAGCTAAAATAAGCACCATCTTAAAAAAAAGGCAACAAGAAAGATGTAAAGAATTATAGAGGGATAAGTGTTATCAATAGCATGGCCAAATTGTCCGATATGGTGTAGTGTTCACGAGTTAAGATCTGGTTTAAGCCTTTCAGAGAGCAAGTCGGTGCCAAGGTAAAGAGAGGATGCTTGGAGCACATTGTGTCTTTGCGTATATTATGTGACATGGCACGGAGGAAAAAGTTAAAATTATTTGTTACATTTATTGATTTTAAACAAGCATATGACAGGGTACCGAGAGATGTATTATTTCGAGTATTGCAACGTTTAGGATGCGGATCAGCTATGTTGTGTGCCTTAGTAGCCATGTATAGTGTGACAGAGAGCTGGTTCGGTACCTCCTTGATACTGTTTACTCTGGGAGTAAAAGGCAAGGATCTCCAACATCATGTCTTTTGTTTATTTTCTTTGTAAATGATCTTATACGGATTATAAAGGAGGGAAGTAAACATGATGGGATTTTACAGTGGCTACACATCTTAGCCGTGATGGATGATACAGTGATTTTGTCCCCAACCCGAAATGGAATGTTAAGAAAGTTATCATTATTGAAAGAATATTGTTCAGACTATGGTATGGTTGTAAATCAGTCAAAAACTAAAAAATTTGTAATTAATGGGAGTGACGAGGACGTTGAGCCTATGATGGTGAACAGTATGGTGGTGGAACATTGTGACATGTATGTATACTTAGGGTCTCCTTTTACCAGCGACGGTTCCATCTCATCCGCTGTCAAGGCACACGCCACCTTGAAAATGCCACATGTACTCAAATTTGTATCCTTTATCAAGAAAAATAATGATATCCCTTACACTGTGAAGAGGCGCGTGTTCGAGCCAGCACTCATGTCGACACTAATATATGGATGCAAGTCATGGATAGGGGCGGATATGAAACCTATGATAAAACTGTATAATTGGAGCTTGAAAACACTACTGGGAGTGAGGCGATCTACATGTAATGACGCGTGTTGTGTAGAGTCTGGGTATCTACCTTTAATAGATCTTGTTGAATCAAAGCAACATATATTCTGTCGTACTATGTGGCAGGAAAGATCTGGCTATAATGATGATCCTTTGTTCTTTGTAATGAATTTAGTCAGTAATACAAATATAGTGACAGGAAGGTTAGTACGAGAGCTCATTAACAACGACCCAAAGAACCTAAGTAGTGTCAGGGAGAATGTCGTGGACAGCATTGCACGCAGTGATTCTTCGAGACGCCTACATATCTATAATAATATAAGCGAAAGTGTGTGTGTGTGTGTGTGTGTGTGTGTGTGTGTGTGTGTGTGTGTGTGTGTGTGTCTGTCTGTCTGTCTGTCCGCGATAGGTGCTGCTCCCTGTGGCGGAATCCCATCATATGTCACAGTTTTGGAATCAGGTTGACCAGGGGAAGGTTTTAAGCCCACTTATAGGATGATACGATCACTTTTTTTTTTTTTTTTTAGCAGCCGATTAGCGAGAACTGAAGAAAAAAAGTGGGTTGCGAGAATTGAGGAAACCTTGATGGGTAATGGGTGAGTGAATGGGTGAGGTGATGGGTAATGGGTGTGGGTTGATGGGTGAGTGAATGGGTGAGGGAATAGGTGGAGGGGTGATGGGTAATGGGTGAGTGAATGGGTGAGTGAATGGGTGTGTGGTGATGGGTAATGGGTGAGTGAATGGGTGGGGGGTGATGGGTAATGGGTGAGTGAATGGGTGGGGGGAATACATACATTTCAGGGAAGTTAGAAGGGGCTATCTGGAGAGTCTGTGTTTGGTGGGCCGAGGTGGTGGGTAATGGGTCTATCTGGAGAGTCTGTAGTCTGTGCCGAAGGCCCACCAAACACAGGTGGTGGGCCTTGGATCCAGGAGGCCTGCTCCGATCAGGATCGGAGGGCTATTGGTGAGCCTTCGGCCCACCAATAGCCCTCCGCAGGAGCTAGCCAAAAAGGCCGCCCGGAGGGCGGCTTTGCGGCTAGTAAAGACAT
>JACEEZ010024325.1:45000-50000 GCA_016584305.1 Chionoecetes opilio
TAACCCACTCACAACACATAACCACTCATAGAATTTATAACCCACTCATAACCCCTCACAACAACTCATAACCCACTCACAACCCACTAACAACACCTCATAATTATTAATATATTATAACTCTCTAACAATACCTAATAACCCTCACACAACACCCTCACAACCCACTCACAACCCACTAACAACACCTCATAATTATTAATAATAACTTATAACTCTCTAACAACACCTCATAACAACTCACAACCCACTTTAAACACCTCATACAACTCACAACCCACTTTCAACACCTCACAACCCACTCACAACACCTGCCACCTTAACTATCACTCCCTACTACATGCACAACCACACACCACCACAACCCATTACAACTCCCACTTCCACACCACTCCTAACACCAGCCTTCTATCCCCCCACCACTACCACAACCACAACCATAACCACACCTCGCTCTATCCTTCCACAATATTTCATCCCCTTCCTCTACCCCCTACCACACTATAACCATGCCCCAATATTTCCCACCACTATCACAACCATAACCAAACCTACCTCTTATCTTTCCTCAATATTCAATCCCCCTCCTTTCCCCCCACCACACTATAACCACACCTCAAGATCTCCCGCACCACACTATAACCACACCCCAATATCTCCCCCCCCCACCACACTATAACCCCCATCCTCTACCCCCCTACCACACTATAACCACCCACCCCCACCCACAACCATTCCACATAATTTCCTCTCATCTCCCAGCTACTCGCACCCCCCCCACCACCACCCCACCCCCACCACAACACCTTCACCCACCCACCCACCACACCCCACCACCACCACACACCACCACACCTTAGCCACACCCCAACCACACTTATGCGTTCTCGGTACAGTCAAGGACGGTGTATGTAGATGGGACCAGTAGAGCCCCTATGCAGCCTGGCGATTTCAAAACACTGGCGCGTAAATAGTTCAGAGATATAGTGGTCTATGGTCAGGTTTATCACTTTCTAACCTCAGCTAACATAATACTACAATGTGACATACGATAGCTTATACCATTATTTTTTCGTTCTTGCAACAAATAGATTATACATTGGTACTATGATACGATTTTGTTTCCAATCCATAGACCATTAACTATATTAAAACAAAAAATCTACTAACTTAGTTAACTACTTAACTAAACTAATTTTACTATTCTACTAAAATAAAAAATTCTTATAATGTGTCCTGTATTGTTAATAGTCCAGTTCCCAATGTACAAAAAAAGGCTTTCGTTGGAATTTTTTGGATATTTGCAAAACTATACATTTTAAGAAACTTTGGGATCTTCTGAACCAGGAAATCAATGTTTACATTTTTTTCAATCACAATATGGCGGCCGGCTTGAATTTTCAAAATGGCGGCCATTGTCGCATGGATTTTACGATATCTCTGCTTCTAATGGTAGTATACATCTGATCTTGGTGTCTAATTATACATTTTCAGGGCGAGGAATATAGTGGAACAGTGTTTTTGCAATAAATCATTATACGGGGAAGGCTTGTGGTCGTTGGTTTTAGCTGGCCATCATCACCCTTGTGATACCCATTCTGAAGCGGGTCCAGCAGATCCTGATGGGGAAGAGAAGCCTGACCCCAGATTCGTGCTTGGACATGTGTCCTTATGATGTGCTACTTCAAGGCACCCATTGTAGGTGGCAGCTTGTCACTTTCTGCCATGTACTTGCAGAGTAGGTGCCAGCGTAGATCAGGAATGCTTGAGATCTGAATGCTCTAACAAGACCTGAATGACCTGGGAAGGACCCAGTACAGTATCAAGTACAAGATGAGACCAGAATCAAACGCATCATGATGAGTCGCTTCTTGTCACATGACCAGACAAAGGCCGATCTCACAGAGTATCTGGATCAGAAAACACTGGAATACAACAAAGATTCGTCCTAGCTGATCATCACGTCTGCCGCAGGCCACACAAGAAGCAACAAGGATGTCGGTCACTTCCCTCACAACAACCGCGAGGAAGCAGACACGCTGATGATAAGCCTGGGAGTCGCTGCAACTGCCCACTCCTCAAGGAATGTGGAAATGACGTTCTTCTCTCCTGATACTGATGTTCTTGTCCTGCTCATAGCGAATTATGATGTGCTGCCAAAGAACACCTCAATATCCATGACTTCAGGGACGCTTCACATCAAGCCAATATGGACAGCTCTGGGACCAGCGAAGGCAAAAGCTTTGCCAGCATTGCACGCATTCTCTGGGGCCGACAACACTGGTCGCTTTGCACGAATAGGCAAACTGACCTGGTTCAAGCTGTTCCTAGATGCTGACGATGACATCATCAGGGCTCTATCCATGCTATGTGATGACACAGGTGTGAGCGAGAATGTCCTGCAAACCTTGGCCAAGTTTGTATGCCAGGCATACTGTCTGAAGGGCATTCAGATCTCAAGCATTCCTGATCTACGCTGGCACCTATTCTGCAAGTACATGGCAGAAAGTGACAAGCTGCCACCTACAATGGGTGCCTTGAAGTAGCACATCATAAGGACACATGTCCAAGCACGAATCTGGGGTCAGGCTTCTCTTCCCCATCAGGATCTGCTGGACCCGCTTCAGAATGGGTATCACAAGGGTGATGATGGCCAGCTAAAACCAACAACCACAAGCCTTCCCCCAGCAGTGGCACGGTGCCAGCACCCAAGGCCATTCTGGAGATGTGGGCCATTCTGTGAGATGTCATTGCAAAAAAGACTGCTCGTCCCAGCGCTGCTCGTGCAAGTCCAAGGCCTTACCTTGAACAGATATGTGTTTGTGCAGCGCACAGTGTGACTATGACGATGATGCTGTGTACAACTACTGTGATTCTGATGATGAGATTGACAGTGACAATTAATTAAATATGTACTATTACTGTGCCAAGAATACTTTTTGAACATTTTCTTGATTAATGCCCGTATTCGTAGTCACATACAATCATTGTACGTGGTCATTGTTCACTTTTTGTCTTGTCCTAATTAAATCAATATGTCATGCCAGCTCTGTTGTGATTGCTATAGGAGTACTGTATGATTGCTCTAGTACTTTCCATGGCAGCTACAAGATCAAGTGAATAATTTTGACTGAGTAGAAATGGAACAAAATCATAGAAATTACCACGAGCAATCATGGTATGTGACTACGAATACGAGCATAAGTATAATGATTTATTGCAAAAACAGTGTTCCATTATATTCCTCGCCCTTGAAAATGTATATTTAGACACCAAGATCAGATGTCTACCACCATTAGAAGCAGAGATATCGTGAAATCCATGCGAAAATGGCCGCCATTTTGAAAATACAATCTGGCCGCCATATTGTGATTGAAAAATATGTAAACATTGATTTCCTGGTTCAGTAGGTCCTAAGCTTTATGAAAATATATAGTTTTGCAAATCTCCAAGAAATTCCAACGAAAGTACATAACGAACTGGACTATAAGCTTAAAATTCAATGCCAGGCAGTAAAACTAATAGATACGAAAGAAAGTCTGCAAAATAAAAATAAAACTGCACATGTACTTTCCTTCATATTACATCCTCTTTGTAAGTCTGCTCATCTTCTATCAGTATTGAGCTGAGAAAAAAGATAAAAGTGGGGACAAAATGGGGGGAAAGATACACGATGACACGACCTGAGAGAGAGGAGGAGGACCGGCATAAAGTGATGGGAAGCGACGGCGACAGCGCGGGGATGGGTGGGGGCGGGGACGACAGCCAAAGGGGTGGAGGACGAAGCTAAGTGGAATATAAGAACGAGGATGAGAAAGTTGTTCTTGCTTTAGGGAGAAAATCTGAAAAAAAAGAATAACACGATTCAGTGCCATCATTTGCAAAGCAAAGCGTGTAGCACGGTGCTTCATTCATCAACTTCGTTCATAAACAAAATTCTGGTTGAAATTCGCGTGCCAACAACACAACCTGAATTTAAAGCCCACTTTCTCTCTCTCTGTATATTTGGTTCATACTTTCAACTCACTGCTATACACGGCTTTACAATGCACCGTAACTCTATCGATTTTTATTACCTATAGCATTTTTTTCTCGAACTTCCTCATTCCTACAATTTTGCTAATTTGCTCATTTTTGCAATCTGAAGAAAATGAGCAACATATCGTGTTTATGTAGATGTGCAATGCGATGTTTTCGGTAACAAGCGAGAGAATCAAGAAAAGAAAATCAGTTATTGCATCCAATACTAATAACATATTTTTCTGTCTGTTTGTATTGCACTCTATTGCCCTGCTACTAAATGAATAATAAATCAATGTTGCTTCCAAACAACTCCACGCCGATATTTTATTGGCGAATAATAAAATATGGAGTGAATAATAAAATGAACAAGAATTAATGAGAGTTTTGCCCTTACCCATACCTAATCATACAAATCATTCCTCACTTCCGGCAGCAAATATATATCAATTTTTTCCCCTTTTCTAACAAGCTGTTAAGTGAGTCAGGTAAATTAATTTCCAAAGTTTTTGTTTTCCTTTGCCACTGGTTACTTTTTCAAATGAAAAAAGAAAAGAAAAAAAAATACGTGAAAACTAATGCATCACATGCATATTTGTTTCGTTTTTTCGAGTTATGGAGTATATCCAGTTTTTTTTTTTCTCTCTCTCTCTCTCTCTCTCTCTCTCTCTCTCTCTCTCTCTCCTCTCTCTCCTCTCTTCTCTCTCTCTCTCTCTCTCTCTCTCTCTCTCTCTCTCCTCTCTCTCCTCTCTCTCTCTTATATATATATATATATATATATATATATATATATATATATATATCTCTCTCTCTCTCTCTCCCCCCCCCCGTCACTCACAGTTTGTTAAAAATAATTATACTGTTTAATTAACTCGAATATAAGTCAAAATATACCCAACAAAAATTGAATTTAAACCCATTTAAACCCCACCCAGATGGAAAGACTACTAATAAACTTTGTTATATAATATACAAACATA
>JACEEZ010024325.1:65000-72500 GCA_016584305.1 Chionoecetes opilio
AAACCCCGGGCTATGCCGGGGGGGACCCCCCCTGTCCCCCCTAGGGGTCCCGGCCCTTGTAAAAAGGCCCCCCCCGGGGGCCTCCTTAATCCCCTGCCCTATCATGCATTTTGTAAATCACGTGAATACATAAACCAATCGCTGCGTCCCCCCCTTCGGGAAAGGCCCGGGAATGTGGTCCCCCCAGAGGTCCAAAGGGCCCTTTTGTAGGTGCCTCTTAACCCCCGGGGTTTTTCCGAGGGGGAAACCCCAAAGGGGAAAGCCTCCTGAAGGAGGAAATCAGTAGGGCGCCCGTAGTCGCGTATTTTTTCCACCCCCGGGCCCCCCAACCCCCCCCTGGGCCTGGCCCCCGGGCCCCCCAGTGGCCCCCCAAAAGGGCCCTGAAGAGAGGTGGGGCGAGCCCGCCCTGCTCCGGGGATCCTGGGGGGGCCCCGGGCGAGGAAAACGCCGGGGCGGGGTGGGGAAACAGGGTTTGGGTACCCCGTAGATTTTTTCCTTTGCCAACCTTGCGTCGGAAAAACCTCGGGCCCCCGGGGGGAAAGACCGGGGGCACGCAGGAGTTCCAAAGCGTCGGGGGTTACTCGCCCGTTATCAGGGACCGACGTAAAGGGTTACCGCGGGAGTTTTTTCCCCTGCGAAAATATACTATCACTTTCGCAACCCCGTGTGAAACCCCTATAAACCCCCCCGAAGCCGCCCCAGGTAGTCCTCGTTCCTCCTTCAGGGGTTTGGGCGAGGACTCACCGCTAAAACTCTAAAAAGTGATTCCCTTTGTTATGGACTCCCCTTTTTTAAGGGCCCAAACCCTTTTTCCCCCCCCTTGGCCGCTGAAAAATAAATCTTTTTCCCTCAGGGGAAAAAACCCTTTTGCTTCCCCCTCTCTAAATCCCAATCCTTAGTCCTTCTGGTTCCCCAAAAATTTATCCTTCGTTCCTCCCTTTTTCCTCTTTCCTCAAACGCCCCCAGCCCTCACATTACCCCCATCCACGAAGAGGGCCCGCCCTGGGGCCCGTGCGGTTGGGCCGCTGGGGCCCCCAATCCCTGAAATTTAAAGACGAAGGGTCAAAAGGAGGCTGAGGGCCCGGAAAATTACGTGCGGAGGGAGGCACCACCTGGAAGGGCGGATGTCAAAGAACAGGAGCGGTGGGATCGGGGGGGCTCGGTTTGTAGGGCTTTCCCATCCGCCCATGAACTGTGCGGCCCCCCACGTCTGGGGGATAACGGGACCTGGTAACATTTAGAAGCGGACAACGGTAAAGGGGGCCCATCCTTTTCCCCGGGGGAAGTTTGGGAGAAGCGCAGGTAAGGGGGGGTCGTCCCCAAAATGCGCACCCCGGGATAAAAAGGGTTTTCGTTTAGGGGCTGGGCTCGGGGTGGGGGGGCCCGCTGCACAACCGCTTTTCCCGCCTAAAAGCCCCCCCCCCCGTCACGGAGCGCGGAAAGGATTCCCCCAATGGGGGCAGCCGAAAGGGTCCTTTCCCGTAAGCGGGAAATGTGGCGGTCAGGGGGAAGACGGCCATTTGGGCCGAAAAAATGACTTCAAAGGGCAAAAACCGTGGGGGTTCGCCAGGGGGTTGTTTTGGGAGGGATAGCTGGGCTGAAGAGACACGCCCGGCCCAACGGAGCGAGGATCATCCACCTTTACTCCCCGCGGGGAGGATATCTCCCACGGGTTTCTATGCGGAGCGCTCCAAACCCAAAACCCCTTGAGGGGGGAGGGGACGGGGAAAACCTTTAGAACAGCCCAGGGGGAATTTGGAGCGGGGAAACCCCCAACGATACCGGTGAATTCCCGCCCCCGGCCCCAGGGGAAAATCCGGGGGGGCCCCCCAAAAGACAGATAGGGACCAAAAGGGGTCCATCAGAAACCCACCCCACGGTAGGTCCCCTGGTGGCCCAGCAGATGGCCCCAAAAATAGTAAACCCGGGAAAAACAGTCGATGAAGGTTTTTGAAAAAAAGCTTTTCCCCCCGATGAAAAGGGGAAGGCCCCAGATATCCCCCAGCTACCGTATCCCAGGGGGGCCCGGCCGCGATGATTTCCAGGGGGTTTCCAGGTCGCCGCCCAAAAATTCCGTTCCGGCTGGCAGGCCCCTTGCACGGGTTTTTACCGCCTCACGGGAATTAAGGCTTTGGGCCCCCGATAGCGTTGCCCCGGAATTTTCCCAAATGTTTTACGAATGCCCAAATGGCCCCCCCGCTGTGTGGTGCAGCAGCTTAAATTGCGGGGCGAGCCCCTTTGGGTCCCGGGGCTAGTCGCCCCTCCGCGTCGAATAAAAACAAATTTTCGACCACCCTCGGGCCCCCCTGGTGGAGGTGGGGTTCGCCCGGGTTAAACTGCGCCCCCAACCGGGGCCGCCATCTCGTCCTGGACGTCGGGGGGAAGAGAAATCAATTAAAATGGTGCCCTGGGCGGAAGGGGGAAAAACCCATCGCCCGGGGCCTTGGCCTTCCCTGGCCTATGCTTGTTTCTCGGTCTATTCCCTAAGGAACGGGCCAAAAGTATGGAGCAGGGGTTTTCCCGATTTCAAAAAACCCGTAGCCACGGAGACTGTGGTGGTCCTGAAGATTTTGGAATTTGGGCAAAGCAAAAGGGGGGGGAATTTCCGTAGTGCCCGGGACAAAAGCGAGACTTTCCCTTGTCCGCAAATAGTTTTTTTTTCCAGAAGTGGTTAGGGGCCCCGGGCCCTTCCCTAGCGAGGGAAATTTTCCTTTTATTGCCCAGGACCCTGGGAAAGGGAAATCGCACCCCGGGCCCCGAATAGGCACCGTATATAGAGGGGAAAGGGGGGGGAAAATTGGGGAAAGGGCAGTGGGACAGGGGGTTTTCGTCAGTCCCCTTTTTAAAAGATCGCGCAAGGCGCCTCCCCTTTCGGGGGTTTCCATTTCCGGTAATGTAGGGCCCTTTCGGGAAAGTATGGGAAAGCGGCTGGGGTTTTGAAAAATCTTTTTGAGAATTTTTCCCTAATGAAACCTCCGGTAGTAGGCGGCCTTTACCCAGGAACGACTGCCAATTGTTTTAGTAGGGGTTTGGAAGTCAAAGAGGGTTGTCGAAAAGTGCCAAGTTCTTTAGGCCCTGCCGTGAAAAACCCTACCCAAGAAAACTGATAAAGAAACGGGGTTTCTTTTTTGCCGTCCCCGGGGCGAAATTTTTCGATGGTTTCCCCGGTAAAACCCCCGGGCGACCTGAAGTCGCTCAAGCCCCGCAAACGTAGGGGGTTAGGGGTTTTCCTGCCCAAGTGGCTGGGGAATATTTTTATCCCGCCCGAGGAAAAGAAAGACTTTATTCCCCATTTAAAACCCTTTCCCAAGATTTGGTCCTTGAGTCTGGAGCATTGGGGCCCGGGGTCCTTTTAAAAGGGCCCCGAATGCCACAAAAGGGTTTGAAAAAAAAGCCGTAAAAAAACTGGTGCGGAAACGCCGTCTTTTGTCGGTCGTTTTTTGGGCAAATTTGGGGAATTTTTGCCAGAAACCCGGTGTAGGTCCGGGTGGGGAAAACCGGGGGGCCGATCCGTGTAGTCTTCTAGAGTGTCATCGATGCGGGGGCCGGGGGTGGGGTTTTTGAAGTCACTTTTGTTTAGGTCCCGGAAGTCAAGGCAAAAACCCCCGGGGATCCGCCCCTTGTGGGGGTCATCCTCCCCCAGCGGGGCCGCGGCCTGTGTGGGGGCCCGGGGATTCCCGCTTGGTGAAGCTTTTTTCGGAATTTTTCTCCCTTTCTTCCTCAAAAACCCCGGTGCGTGTTTTCTTGCTATGCCCTGGGGGTTCCCCGGGGTAACCCAGGGGGGAAAACCCCAGGTGCGGTTTTTTCGAGAAAGGGGGTCGTAGTAGGGTGTTTTGTAGGGCGTTGGGGCCCCGTCGTTACCCCTCCGCCCCTAGCCCCCCCGCTTTGTGTCCCCGCCCCCCCAAAGCCCAGTGGTCCCCCCGGAGGGGGGCCCCGAAAGAGAGGCCACAGGGGGAGGGGAGGGTTTTTGGTAGGGGCGTCTGGCATCGTAGAGTTCAAAGTACCTACCCCCGGGGGGGGAAAGCGGAGCGCTCCTTCCTTTGCCGGCCCTTTGGGGGCCCCGTGGAGTCCCCCGGGGGTCCCAGGAGAAAAAAACCACAGGGGGGGCTGTGTTGCAGGGACGTCATGGCCCCCCGTTTGAGTTTTCACTTCCCGCCCCCCGGGGCAACGGGAAGGGGCGGCCACGTTTGGGGCCCCCCGCCCGGCCCCCTCATCTCAGGGCAACGGGGAAGCACAGGGGCAGACGGAGCAGGGGGACGGTGGGGGTGGTTGGGGCGGCAGTGTGGGACTCAGCCCCCTACTTTTAGCGCAATTTTTCGCGATCCCCTGATGCGCTTGGGGGTTTTGGTCAAAAGAAGGGGGGGGGGCCCCAGAAAGGCTTCGGTGAAGCTCGAAGGTTTGAAAGGGAATCGTGGGTCGGGGGCGCCGGGAGATCCTCATGGAGGGGGTCCCCCTTTTCGATCCCTTTGGGGGGGGGAACCTGTTTGGGGGGAAAATTTTGCCCCAACCCCCAAAATTATATATTATATATTAATATAAAATATATATATATTATATTTCACTTTGTGGGAACCTTTTGGGAAGGGGAAGCAATTTTTTTACCGCGTTTTCCCTTACCTCACGGATCTGAAATAGAAAAACAATTTACAAAACCCGTTTTTTCCCCCAGGAAAAAGTGAAAAATTGAAAGGACATGGCAATGAAAATTACAGGGACAGGGTTACGGGAGGGTCCCCGGGAATGGCCCCCTGTCCTGGCACAGTGCCGTGAACGATGCCTTTTTTACCCCGGGGGGTTAAGGGCCGAAAATTTTGGCGGAAACCAGGTCGAATCCCCCCGGGGATTTAAGGGGCAGGGATTTTGCTCCCTGCCCCCTTTCTCGCCCAGAAAAAACCGTGGGGGGGGTTTCTCCCGAGGCCCCCATTCCTCACCCCCCAAGAGGGAGAAAGTGGGGGGGAAAACCCCCTTCGTTTAGCCCCCCACGGCCTCCCCCCCTACCACCTAACCAAACCAAACGCGGGGGGACCTTAAACATACCTCAGGGCTCGCCCAAAATGATCATGGCCCCCCCGTTCCGCGCGCGGAAAGTTTTTTTCAAGATCGGCTTTCGGACCCCCCCGCCGGGGACTTTACCCCCGCACGGGGCCTTTCAGGGCCTGACTCGTGCCCGGAGTTTAGGGGGGCCCCCGGGAAAAAAAAGTATGGGGTCGGAGTCCCGGGCGTGGGCCAGGTACTAATTTAAACCCGGCCACCCCCCACACGGTGGGTGAATAAATAAAACGTGCCCCTGGAGGGAGGGTTTTTAAATTTTTTCCTTCCCTTACGACCCCCAGGCGTGGGGCCCGGGACTTATACTCCCCGGCCCAAACCCGGCACGCCCAGGAGCCGAAAATTTAAAAAATTTAAACTTCCTCCTTTTCGCCGACCCCCTTATCCCCCCCTAAAAAGTTAGTTTCCTTTTCCCCGTCAGGCAATCCCTTTAAAGGAAATTTTCCCCCGGGGTTTCCCAAACGTAAACCTTTCCTATTCAACCCCGGGGCACCGGCGCCCGCCGAGCCCCGGCCCCTCACTCGCCGCACTGACCATTGGGGGCCCGGGGGCGTCAGTCACTTTTCACACATTCCAAAACTCTCTTCGGTTTGGGGGCCTAAAACCGTTTTTACTGGCCTCACGACCCCCCCACATGCTTATAAAGCATGTGGGGCTCCTTTTTCCCGAGGTGGGGGGAATTTGCGAAAACCTCGAGCGAAAAACAGCGAATAAAAATATAACTGACAAACGAAAAAAAAGGTTTCGGCTGCAAAGCGCATAGATTATGAAATTAAACAAATAATTTTAAATTTCCCCCTGTTTATAATGTGCCTAAACTGTAGTTTTTCTAGGTAGCATAGTAACGCAAAGGGTTTAAAAAATTTGGTATCGCAGGGCTCCCCCTGCGATTCTATCGCGTTTCAGGGAATTTTTTTTTTTTTTTATTTTTTTCGGGAAATTTTTTTGTTTTCGTACTACCAAAAATTTAAACACGGTTTTTTCCCGGATCGTACTACCCAAAAAAAAAAAAAAAAAATTTTCGCAGTATCGTTAAAACGCCCTACCAAAATTTATCACTTTCGTTTTTCCCACTACCAACATTTTGGATCGCGCCCACCTCCCGGGGGTATTCTCTATTTTCTCCCGCTAACCACGCCCGCCACTAGATCTGGATCCTACTCACTGCGCCAATAGGTTTTAAAACCCCACGGCCGCCCAAAAAGGGAAAAAAGGGGGGAAAAAGGGAAAAAAAAACAAAAAGGGCTCAACGGGGGGGTGGTTTTAAAGTTCTCCCGTTTTAAGGGTTTCCCCCCCAAAAACCCCTAAAGGGTTTATTTAAATCGGCGCTGGGGTGGCATAAAAACTAAAACCCCGGCCCAAAAACCCCACCCTTTTGGGGGGGCCGGGGGAGGGCGCATCCCCCAAGGTTTTACAGAAGTAAGCGGGGGGGTGCCCGTTCGCTTTCCCTCGGAGATACGGGGAGTTGGGTTTCCCCCCCCTACAATAGGGGCCCCCGGGTTTTGCCGGGGGGACCCCCCCCTGTCCCCCCTAAAAGTCCCTGGCTTTTACAGGTCCCCCCCCGGGCCCCCCTTAATCGACCCGCCCCCTTCCCTGCCCCTTGTCAATTTACGTGGGAAAACATCACCATCTTTTCTGCGTCGGGCCCTTTAGGAAGACCTGTATGTGGTACCCCCCGGGGGTCCCCAAGGCCCTGTTTTTGGGGGGCCTCGTTTAAACCCCGGGGTTTCCCAGGGGGAACCCCGGGGGAAAACCTCCTGAAGGAGGATCTAGTAGGGGGCGTAGTCCCCGTAGGTTTCCACCTCCGGCCCCGCCCGGGCCCCCAGGCCTGGCCCCAGGGGGCCCCCCGTGGCTCCCCCCAAGGGGGGCCCCGAAGAGAAGGGGGGGGAGTCCTTTCCCTGCTCCCCGGGGGTCCTGGGGGGGCCTCGGGCGAAAGGGACGCCAGGCGCAGGTCGGAAACAGGTAGTCGAACCCCTAGTTTTTTCCCTTTCCCAAACCCTTTCGTCGGCAACCTCAGGGACGCGGGCCAGACTTGGCACGCAGGATGTCTCCTACGCGTCGCGGTTACTCGCCCGTTACTCACGACTCGACGTGAGGTTACTCGCTGCAGTTATTCCTGCAGTAATATACTATCACGTTCGCGACACAGTGTGCACACGTATGAACGCCCGCCGCGAAGCCGCGCGAGGGGTACTGTCCTCGTTCCTCCTTCAGTAGTGGGCGAGGAGCTCACCGCTGAACTCTCAACAGTGAGTCCCTTGTCCTATAGGACTCCTCCTGTTTAAGGCCTAACCTTTTCTCCCCTCTTGGCGCTGATAATGATCTGTTCCCTCAGCGAAAACCCTTTGCTTCCCCTCTCTCACTACCATCCTTAGTCCTTCTGCCTTCTCCCCATTTATCCTTCGTTCCTCCCTATTCCTCATTCCTCTACGTCCCAGCCCTCACATTAAT
>JACEEZ010024325.1:80000-90000 GCA_016584305.1 Chionoecetes opilio
TGGTGATGGCTCTCGAGGCGCTGCACGAGGAGGCAAAGCCGTTGGACTTTAGGTCTCCCGGGTCAAGACCAAGGTCCAGGTATTTGGAGACTTACTAGATGAAGCAGTACAGTCTGTTCATGCGTGTGACGAGGACATTGAGATCTTGGAAAGTTTTACATACCTTGGTAGCGCAGTCCATAATGACGGCGGGTCACGTCAAGAAGTCTTACGGCGGATTGGCATAGCCCACGGTGTTATGGGCTCGCTCAGCGGGAGTATTTGGCGTTGTCGGTACCTGTGTAGGAGAACAAAGATCCGGATCTTCAAGTCGCTTGTGATCCCTGTCCTACTCTATGGTTGCGAGACATTGACACTAAATAGTGACTTGAAGAGACGAATCAATGCCTTTGGTAATAAGTGTCTTCACAGAATCATGGGGTATCGCTGGGATGATTACGTGTCAAATCAGCGATTGCACCGGGAGACTGAATCGAGGCCTATTACCTGCATAGTCCGTCAGCGCCAACTTCGGCTATATGGGCATGTGGCACGCTACCCTGAAACCGATCCTTCCCATCGGGTTGTATCTGTAAGAGACAATCCGGCGTGGAGGAGGCCAAGGGGGCGCCCACAAGACTCAAAGCTGGGGCAAGTTGATGTTCCTTGTCGAGAGCTGCTTGGTATGGGAAAGGAGCCTGCATGGGAACTCGCGCGTGGTGAACCCCGGGAGTGGCGTCGTAGGGTGGGCGAGGCGACGCGCCCCCCGGCGTATGCCCCCAATGATTGATTGATTGAATATCATTATTATTATTATCACATTATTATTATTATCATTATTTTTATCATTATTTTTATCAATATTATCATCATCATTACTAATATTATATTCATTATCGTTTTCATTATTAATATTAGTATCATTAGCATTATTATTATCTTATACGTTATTGTTGTTATTATCATTACCATCATTACTATCTCTATTATTATAGTTACCGTCATTATTATTATTATTGTAACTGTTATTATTATTATTATTACGGACATTTTTTCATTCTTCATTATCATCTCTATTATTATTATCATTGTGTTTATTATCATCGTTAATATCATTATTACTGCTATTTATATCAATGGAATTTTCATCATCATCATTATCATCATTTTCGTGTGTGTGTGTGTGTGTAAGGGGGGGGGGGGGTTAAACAGGAGGAAGAAGGAGAAGGTAGAAAACGTGGATGAAGGGTCTCACCGTGCCTACCACCAGGCTGTGTGACCTGACCTTTCTTTCTACTTACTATCTACCGGAGTTTTTTTTGTCTTGGGGGGGGGGGTGGAACTCCCCTCCCCATTCCTCCATCCTCATCTGACACACACATATGGTTTATGGAACTGTCGCTGATAGGAACTGTCGCCGAAGCAGCAAACGAGAACTGTCGCCGACGGTGGAACGCTCGCCGACGCGGAAATTCTCGGCGACAGTTCCATTTGGAATATATGAAAAGAAGAGTAAAGGGTTTAGAACTGTTCCTTCCTATGGAAGGAGGTCTGTCCACAAACCAGACGAAGCCCATGCTCGGGCAAGTCTAGTGCTTCAAATTAGGGCATTTTCTACAGTGCTTGACGCGCATCAGTAGCCGTCGACGCTCTCCTAAAGTCAATTCAAGAACGTTAGAGCCAAACTCTCCTCCCCCGAGGGGAGCATGTCAGGTCCATCTTCGCTATGGTCCTCCTATTGGTTGGAAACATTCAGTGGGGAAATCGTGGCATCCTATCATTCCTACCGTTGTTTCTTTAAAAAACACACCATATATTTTGCTTTGATGTGCATGAGTCCTCGAATTCACACATCGTTAGTAAATTTGTTATCCATGGACACAAGTAAGTCCAGATCCTCTTTCATGAAGACGAGAGATATTGAGTAATGGAAATATAAAGATTTCGTTAATTCTGAGTGAGGGAGGCGGTTAAAAGTCACCGAAGGGCGCCTGTCACCTTTTATGAGGTGAAACAAAGTAAACCCTTAACCTGACCTTTCCCCCCCAACGCTACATGACCTCACGCCTGAGGCTCCCACCACAGGCCATGCCTTGAGGCGATATATGCAGGTCACCACGAGGAATAGACGTGAGAGAGAGAGGAGAGAAGAGAGAGAGAGAGGCGAGAGAGAGAGAGAGAGAGAGATAGAGAGAGAGACTATAGGATAGAGAGAGAGAGAGAGAGAGAAGAGAGATTGATAGCTAGCGAGAGCTCTCGCATAAGACATAGAGCTAGAGAGAGCGAGGATAGCGCGAGAGATCGAGAATATAGTATATAGGATCTACGCGAGCGAGCGAAGAGAGATACAGTATCTAGCTATATCTGCGAGCTGAGATAGTAGAGAGAGAGAGAGAGACGATAGAGAGAGAGAGAGGATATAATAGAGCGATCAGATAGAGACATAGACAGAGAGAGACGAGGAGCTAGAGAGAGAGAGAAAAAAAAAATACACAATGATTCAATGTATTTATTGTTCTGTTTATTGATATCAATTTTTTTGTGCGCGTACGTGTGATGTGGTGTGTGTGTGTGTGTTGTGTGTGTGTGTGTGTGTGTGTTGTGTGTGTGTGGGGTGTGGTGTGTGTGTTCTGTCTGTGTCTGTGTGTGTGGTCTGTCTGTCTGTCTGTGTCTGTGTCTGTGTGTCTTGTGTCTGTGTCCTGTGTGTCTGGTCTGTGTCTGTGTCTGTGGTCTGTGTCTGTGTGTGTGTATCTGTGTCTGTGTGTGTTTGTGTGTGTGTGTGTGTGTGTGTTGGTGTGTGTGGTGTGTGTGTGTGTGTGTGTGTGTGTGTGTGTCTGTGTGTGGGTGTCCCTGTGTCTGTGTGTTGTCTGTTTGTGTTGTTGTTCTGTGTCTGTGTGGTGTCGTGTGTTTTGTGTGTGTGTGTGTCTGTGGTCTGACGGGTCAGGACACTTAAGGTAATTAACAAAGAGGATGTGGGAGCCTGGGAGGTCAGGAACCGTTAGCTGGAGCGTGAGAAGTAACCACAGGGGGTGGGAAGTGTTAGTGTACATTTGGACGGCCAACCCACCATCACGCCACAGAACGGCATCACCAATCAAGAGCGAACGCCAGTGGCTTGACAAGCTCCACCTCGGGGGAGGGCATGTGGCTCTAGCGTTCTTGAATTGAACTATACCTGCCGTTTCCTTTTTTTAACTATTTAAGGCTTATTTCTGTTATTAACAAGGGATTTTTCTTTACTATTGATGGATTGTTAATTTAGTATTACAAGGATCTTTCTTTGTATAGAGGCTTATATTATCATATCTGGCTTTCTGTGGTCACACTCGCCAGTGATGCGCCTATGTTTTGAGCGATACTCAGCGGTAGAGCGTAGAAGTCCCAAGAAGAAGATCACGCCATGGTGGCGTGTGAGGAATATGGCGGAAAGTAATATATCTTCCTATACGCGCCCCACTTTCCTCCCAAGTATATGGATAATATGTGATGGTCGGCTGTAGGGTTGGGTTAGATGAGGATTTGGGGTATTATTTAGTAAGTTGATACAAAAAGATAACTAGGGCACTACTTTCAAAAGGTGTGGAGCGCGGTGATGAGGCCCGGGTTAACGGGTGTGGTGCGTGACCTACCGCCCGGTGCCCACAACCACTTTGAGTTCAAATAACATAAGGAAACTACAAGAGGCCGGTAAAGTCTTACGTAACACGTGTTATTTCTGTCAACACATGTACATGACCGTTACATCCACCTTTCCCCCAATTACTTTTTTCGAAGACAACAATATATTCTTTCGATTTGCTGGCCTCTGTCATTAATGTTGTAGTATGCCAGTGACCACCAGAATGTTGTAAATTGAAATGGTGGCACTCAGTGTTGCCAACTATCTAACATACATAAAAGACAGAACCGCATGGAAATAGGACAATTTAGTGAAAAGGAGTCAAATCATCCCACTGCATTACTATAACCATAATTATACCCACACCGTATACCTTTAATTACCATCATTACTCACACACGCCATAACTTACTGGAGAGCTACCTAGCCAGATTAATGATACTATATAAGTTTCTCATACAAAGAAAGATCTTTGTAATAATAATTTATAATCCGTGCCCTTAGTAAGAAAATGGCTTTAAATACATATAATAAACCTTAATAGTAACACATGAGACGGCAGGCATGACAGCTCGACGTTAATGAAGCACATTAATTAGTTTGTAGAATGCTAGACTTTGCCCCCAACCAGCACCTGCGCTGCGCATCGTACTGTCCCTGTGAGGACTATAAGCCTTTTTAAGGGTTAAGTTAATTAGTGATATGTTGGGATTTTAAGTAAGTAGTTGTTGTAGTATTTTGTAGTAAGTTGATATCGAGAAACAATTTTGGCACTACTTTATACTGCGTTCAGCGTGCGAGGAGTGCCTTATTCGTGAGGGCGTGACGAACACCCACAACTAAAAACATTATACAACATAAGGAAACTACAAGAGGGGCCGTAAGAGTCTTACACGTGGTAATTTCCTTCAACACAACTGTAGGTCCATTACCTACATCCACCTTTCATCCCTATGCACTATTTTCGAAGACAACATGTTATCGCTTTGAGGACGCCTTGCAGTCTCTTAGATGCCAGTGACCACCAGAAATTTTAATTGAATGGTGGTCCAACTGTTACTATATATTTATATATATTACTATATATATATTATTAACAGGTGAGAGTGCCTAGAAACTATTTTAAATTCAGTAGGTGGGAGTGGTTGATCCTGAGGAAGGAAGTATTATGAGATATATAAAGTCTCTCTCTCTCATCTCGCCTCTCTCATCATCTCTCATCTCTTTCTCTCATCGTCATCTCTCTCTCTCTCTCTCACTCTCTCTCTCTCTCTCTCTCCTCCTCTCTCTCTCTCTCTCTCCTCTCATCTCTATCCCCCCTCCTTCTCTCGTCTCTCTCTCTCTCTCTCACTCTCACACTACATGCACGCATTCATGCATGTGTGTAATCAATTTCATTTACATCATTAAGGACCGGCCAATTGACTTAAAAAGAAAGTTACAAACTGCCGCTATATTGCCAGTCCCCATAAATTAATATATATATATATATATATTATATATATATATAATATAGTAGTATATATATATATATATATATATATATATATATTATATATATATATATATATATATATATAATATATATATATATATATAGTCTTATATACACAAGACCCATTCTTTGGAAATCAGTTGCGATTAATTGTCGACCCCAAGCATTTTTATTTCGAGACTACATAAATAAACACAAAAAATCATACAGTAGCCCCACAACTATTATTTGACCTTCAAAGTAGACCCTTCTTCTTGTGGAACTGTTTTGGTCTGTGTGAAAAGCTCAATTATAAATTATTGTCTCTCACAAACTTCAATTCTCCCCACTCCCCTGCAGAAGTATACTGCCTTAATAACGAAACCTAGCCGAATAAGGGATTACTTTATAATGTAGTTAATTGTTTTATGTTTTATTTCAGATAAATAATATTATATTATAATAATAATAGGTGGCATTTGTTTTGAGACATAACAATATGCATTATCATTCTTATTGCAGTATATAAAATATTTGACGTAATAAAAATTAAGAAAGCAATATAATAATAATTTAATAGAAGAAACATATGAGTACAAATCACAAATCTTTTTTTTTACATTACTGAAAATGAATACAGAAAACCTGCAATCCTATTAAAGAAGCTTTTAAGATGGGACAGCTCCTTCTGCCTGTATGCCTCCGCATGCACGTAGCACATTTTATTGAATAATGATTGCACTTGCTTTCTGATGTTTTTTCTAGATTTTTCTTGAGCTACAAGTTGATGCGCATGGGGGGGGGCGGTAACTAGAGCACTCCTTGTACAGCACGTCAATGAGTCATAACAATTGCAGGCTCGCTCCGACTCTTTCACAGAGTTTCTTAAGATTGTTATGCACCCCTTCTACAATCGTGTTAGTCCGCCTGTCTGTTCGAAACAGACCATTGTATGGAGTAAAACTGCTACTTCGTGAACTAATCCAGGTCGCCTCCATGTACGCAACAGCTGATGGGAGAACCGTCAGAGTTGATTCGGCGAAGACCAGACTGTGTAGGTGATGGAACGGTCTCATGGGGATTTTGTCTGCTGGCAGGAAAGGTATACATAGCATCTGTCTCAGAAACTTATATGTGTGTCTTCTTCTTTGTAGTATGGAATCTTAGTCATAAAACTGGATCCGTTTCCACACAGCCTGGTCCAGGAAAGGAACATCCTTTCAACTGCAGCTCAGGGTAAATGCGCCCAAATGAAGTCCAAACTGCAGTCTCAAAGTCCATCATCAGAACACTCTGAAGTACTTATACCGTCAGCTGGGAATCTTTGCTTTGATGGCCTCCAAAACTGCAGAATAATCACCAATATGCGGCTGGTCAGCAGTACCTTGCGTAAGGGGACTTGTTTGATGCATTTTGTTCTGAGCAATGAAGGGAGAAGGAAGGGCGTTGCATTCCCCAAAGTTGCTTGAAGGGTGACTGGACCACTCTTAAATGTTTTGCAAATCAACACTACCACGTGTTCTTTGCCTGGGAGGCCAGCTGTTAGCAAACCTAAACTCGGTGAAAAGGATGGTGTGGCGGATAGGCAACCCACTCTAACGTCCTTCTGGAGCAACAATTCTTCGGTAAGGCCTCCTCACCCAACTCAAACCGTTAGTTCAAGGGGATGTTTTGTTCTTCTTTTTCTGTCTACATTTTTATTCGTTGCTCCGAATAAGTGCATCCATCTTAGGGAGGTTGCGATGGTTGTATTTTGTGGAAGATGTTTTTTGAGTCCTGCCTTGACATGTCAAAGCTGATGCATAGGTCGACACATTAGCTTCTTATGCGAATGTGGCGCTCGGAATCTTGACAAGACCCTCTGCAACATCTTTAGAGTTACACGTGTGTGGCTGGGGGGGGATTGCACACAAAGGGTTCTCCATGCAATTGTTAATTTGCAGCTCTGCCTTTGATGCTCTTGTTCCTCACTGCAACACCTCCAGCGTTGACCACTCTTGAGATCTTATCTATGAATAGGTGTAACCATCATTGATGAAGAAGATCGCTGCCACGCTAGAGAAGCTCCACGAAGGTGGCGATAGCCTGGTGATTCAAGAATATCATCAATCTCAAGTTCGTACAGTATTATCAATAACGATGTTTGTACTCCTTGAATGAGATTGTCCTGAAGCTATCAGCCGAGTGTTGTGACACTCTAATACATCTGGGGAAGGTACCGAACTTATTGGACTTGTAGGGGGTGGGCGTGTGAGGGGTGTCCCGGGGTATTGTGTGTCCTCGGGCTGCCCTGCACTAGTTTGATCGACGGAGGGTGAGGGAACGGGGCGGAGAACATTCTCTCAACATCGCACCATGCGATGTGCGTGGATTATCCCAGTGCTGATGAATGCATACTGGCAAGCTAATCATTACATGCACCCCCAATTTTTATGTCGATTTTTTCCTTGAACAGACCTGTAATTCTATCTTAGTGGTCTTGGTGTGATAGCAATGTATCCATCACTAACAGCCATGAACAACTCCAGCCCTTCTTGACGTGAGCAATCGGTTTGTTCACAAAACACCATGGATAGTCCATGTTCTGGGATTAAAAACCGAAACTCCGAGCTAGACAGTCGTGGTACTGGTGTGTGTCTTGACGCCTTTCCGGCTTCGGAAACCATCGATGGTGACAGCATTCTTATATAGTAGGATAGTAGAACCCTCCTCCTACATCGTCTCCTCAACTTCACATGCACCTGACCCGGCATTTTCAAGTATTAGCATACAGAGAGACCTACGTACGCTTCCCTTTTCCCTCCAAAGCTTATCTCCCCTCCAGGCCCTTAGGGCCATCAGCCTTAGGGCCTTAGAGGGACATGTGCTCGAGGCAACTCTTACATTGGAGTCTATCCAAATATTAAATGTGCCCGGTAAATGTGTAGAAATGCTAAGCACCTAATTCTTTCATAGATTGATTAAATAATCATGGGGCCTGAAAAAATATTATTATATGATGTGGTAAATGAGGAGATAGAAAAGTATGTATACATTCCAAGCCCACGCCCACAGCTCATGTTGTGCAAACTAAATTTTGCATATATTTGCAGGATTTGTGGCTAATACATTTATAAGTTCTTACATTGTGAGCATGCATTGATGTCCTACAGCTTGGCCAAAACTTTGATAGCACAATGCCTCTCTTCAACGCTCATCAATTGAAAGGACAAGGAAACGCTGGTGTTCTCTTCTGATCATGTCATTTTGAATATGCATCATGCAGAAAAACAGTTTCAGAGAGATAGAGTCTGCACCACTTTGGGAGGGCGGATTTCAGACCACTTAAAATGTCAGTGCGGAACAATACAGCGCACCAAAAACATATCTCCCACTTAGCTGAGCACATGTACATACAGAGCCCTATGAAAGCACCTACATAATTAATACACGGCATTTATTGTAGCCATATTTGCAGGTTGAGGTACACATATGGACGCAGGGAGCAGGTAACCCAAAAACAGAAGCTCGACGTAAGGTGAAGAGTCGCCAGGTCATATACTAATTTATCATTCAGTGACTTAAGGCCGTCACTACTCATTCCCATCTAATCTACCTTTATCTACATGTTTTTGTATCAGACTCACTCAGAAGATCTCATATACACGCGGGGCTCCGGCTCACTCTCCCTTCTATTTTCCTTTTCGGATTTTCCATAAATCATCGTAATCATTATAATGGTTGATGGTAAGCGATAATGATATAATATTTTGATCAGTAGTAGTAATAATAGTAATATTAGTAATAGAGAGCAGTAATAAAGGTAGAGTGGGTAGTGGTATTATGAATTATCATATTCAATTAATATTTGCATCATAATCATTATTAATATTATTATTCAATTCAATTATTATTATCATTTATCTTATTACTAATAATATTAGTATAATAGTAAACGTCGTCTATGTCACCCGCTACTCGTGGGGTGGACAGGGGCTTCGGGTTTTTAAGGAAACAACCCTCTTTTTCCGCTCCGTCCGGGGATCGAACCCGGGACTTCTCGTTTGTTGAACCCGAGCGTGCTAACCACTACACAACCAGGAGTTAATAAGCTTGTTCAGGTGTGACCTGCTCCTTCCGGGTGCTGGTTTCGGGCCAAAACTAAACCACTAAGATGAATGAAAAAATGTTTGATATGGAGACGGGGCCATACGAGCGTCGCTCTGCCCTGTAAAATACTAGATGATACTACAGTAGATAACAGTTATAAGTCGCCAGGACACTTTTTTTTTCGTTTACAGACGTGTGTGGTGGCGTTAAAATACTTACATTTCTATATCCATATTTCAGGAAGTTGAAGGGCTACCTAGAGAGTCTGTGGTCCATTTTTTGTCTTCATCTCGTGTCCATATTATGGACTAGATAAATGGACAGATTACAAATATCTACAAAGTGGCTATCAACAGTAGAGTCACCATCTAGTGTTTATTTACCGAGTGTCGTACCGCTGTCGTCGTCGCCCGAAAAAAAAAATGCGTAGGGAAATTTGAAACCATATATACTCGCAGATACAAAGCATAAAACAACGCTGTAACAGGGTAGATTATAGTCATGATATAAACTACTGTGTATCATTTTCAGTGGCACATAAAATCAGTAGTGATGCTATAATTCATAATATTTGGCGCCTGGCGACATCACTGCAGGTCGCGACTTTACTGTTATCTACGGTAGATGAATACACGCACACACACACACACACACACACACACACACACACACACACACACACACATACACCAGACCCCTTCGGAAATCCAGTCCGGTTATCGACCCCCAAGCATTTATCATGATTACATAAATAAACTCAAATTAAATAAATACGTACTACTACCGTAGATAACACTAAAGGCGCCACCTGCACTAATGTCGCCAGGCGCCATATATTA
>JACEEZ010024325.1:100000-102500 GCA_016584305.1 Chionoecetes opilio
TGGTGCTGGTGTGGTGGTGGTGGTAGTGTGGTGTGGTGCTGGTGTGGTGGTGGTGGTGGTGTGGTGATGGTGGTGGTGTTGGTGATGTCATGGTGGTGTGGTGGTGGTGTGGTGGTGGTGTGGTGGTGTGGGGGCGGTGGTGTGGTGGTGGTGGTGTTGTGGTGGTGTTGGTGGTGGTGGTATCGGTGAGCGGCGACGCTCAGACACTGTTGTTGTGAGGGCTACGAACACATTTTATTTTCATTGCACTAATGCAGTACTTTCGCCGCTGCAGTAATGTCTCCAGGCACAATATATTACGAATTTTAGCATAAATGGTAAAAGCTCGCTTCGCTAGCTTGGACAATGAGTTAAGAGACGAAATATAACTAACTTTCTGCGCCAAATTTCTTCCTTTGCGCCTGTAGCCTTCCCCACAAAAGTAGTCACAAGAAGAAGAAGAAGAGGAAACTTTTTACAAGCCTATATGACACCTGATTTCGGCTGATATAGGTGTCTAAGCTCGCTTCACTCGCTTGGACAATGACAAAGGATGAATACCACCGTACTTTATGTGAAGACAAACAAAGATTAAATCTGGTTGAATATTGGGAAACTCAGAAAAGTAGGTGCCTTGGTACACTGGGTCCAGCAATACTAGGGCTAGGCTCTCATAGGCACACATTTGGTAAACATTCCACTTTCATCACCCAGCTCCATTGCAACACTTGGTCGCCATTTACGACTGTTTGCACCGACCTATATCGACCCACCGACCTCCGCGAGAGGTCATTATGGGTTCCGAGAGAAACAAAGAGATAAATTTTTTTTTTTTTTTTTTACATCACAAAGGACTGGCCAAGGCCACAACAAAAGTGGTAACACAAAGCCCGCTTAATTGCCAGTCCCTAATAAGAAGACAGTAAGAGAATAAAGAAAGAGGGGTGGGCCAATTTAGTTCGGGAGGTGTCTTGTTACTCTTCTCTTGAAAAGATTTAAGTCGTAGGAAGGTGGAAAAATAGAAACAGGAAGAGAGTTCCAGAGTTTACCAGTGAAAGGGATGAAAGAGTAAAGATAATGATTAACTCTTGCATTAGGAAGATGGACAGAATAGGGATGAGAATTAGTAAAAAGTCTTGTGCAGCGAGGCTGCGGGAGGGAGGGGAGGCATGCAGTTAGCAATTTCAGAAGAGCAGTGAGCATGAAAATAACGGAAGAAGATAGCAAGAGAAGCAACATTGCGGCGGTGATTTAAAGAATGAAAACAGTCAGTCAGAGGAAGGGAGATGATTAGACAAAAAGCGTTTGACTCAACCCTGTTTAGGAGAGCAGTTTAATCATGAGTGGATCCCCCCCATGCTGTATGAGTGGATCCCCTCCAAATATGTGAGATATACTCCATACATGGGCGGATAAGGCCCCTGTACAGAGCACGCAGCTGGGAGGGAGAATAAAATGGACGCAGCCGCCACAGAACAACTAACTTCTTATAGAAGCTGTTTTAGCAAGAGATGGAATGCGAGATTTCAGTTCAGATTAATAAAGGACAGTCCATGAATGTTCATTGTAGAAGGAGATAGTTGAGTGTCACTGAAGAAGAGAGGATAGCTATCTGGTAGATTTGACGAGTAGATAGGTGAAGACATTGGTTTTTTGAGGCATTGAACAAACAAGGTTTGCTTTGCTCCAATCAGGAATTATAGACAGATCAGAAGCTAGGCGCTCGGTGGCATCTCTGCGTAAATCACTTAATTCCTGTTGAGTTGGACGTCTAATAAACGACGTTGAAAAATGCAGTGTAGAATCATCAGCGTAGGAGTGGATAGGGCTTTGAGTTAGAATTTGAAGATCATTAATGAATAATATGTAGAAAAAGAGTGAGTGATTGGACAGAACCCTGAGGAACACCACTATTGATAGAATTAGGAGAAGAACAATGTCCGTCTATAGTAGCTGCAGTATAACGGTTTGAAAGGAAACTTAAGATGAATGTACAGAGAGAAGGATAGAAACCGAAAGATTATACACTTTCCAAATCCATTTTCGATAACTTACAAAGACACTGACTAATGAAGATCAGCTGATATACATCGAAAACACAAAATACGTATACTATTTCTGAAGTACTTTCTAAAACAAGCTTTTCAACCTTAAAAATTTGAGCCCACCTCTTAATAAATATTTTCTTTTCAACATCGCTTTTGTAGCTATTCAATCGAACTATAAGTGACTTCGTAGCCCAATTATAAAAACAACAACAAATGCTGGTGATGAATGTGGTTGAATATCTTATCAAGGTCCAGTAACATGACATGACTGCTCTATTTCTGAAAACTGTTTTAATAGCCAAACAATGAGGTCGCATAGTAGTTGGGTAGTGATTCTTCTTTTCCCAGGTGCCGATTCTAACTGCAAATGCTGATCAAATATATATACATATTGGAAAATAAAATCAACACACGTTTTAATCACGCTAATGTGAGACTTTTAATGTATTATTCTTTCCACTTTAAAGTATATG
>JACEEZ010024325.1:112500-125000 GCA_016584305.1 Chionoecetes opilio
AATATACCTAACTACAACATATATATATGTGATAACGGTCGCGGCTCGGGTGTTTGTTTGTATGTGAAAGACCACCTCATCTCTGAAATATTAGAAACAAACTGTGCGGAACAATTAGGTGTCGAGGATATATGGATACAAATTCAGTGCAGAAAATTACCTTCTATCATTATAGGTTGCATTTACAGACACCCAAAAGCCATTCTGATTCTTTCGACTATATTGTTGACCTCCTAAGAACAATGTTTTTGCGTAACAAACCTATTTTCATACTCGGTGATTTAAATGACGATCTTCTCAACAGTAAAAGCAAACTCTCACGAATCATCAAAAATAACATATTAACACAAATAATTAGCAAGCCCACTCGAGTCACTCCCACCTCCGCCACACTACTTGAAGTTATCATCACTAACAATCCTGACTAAGTGCTGACCTGTGACGTCATTCCTCATCCCATACCTGACCATGACCTTGTCAGTGTCACCGTCAATATAAGTAAACAAAAACGACCCCGTATCAGTAAAACTTTTCGTAACATGTCACACTATGATAGGGACACATTTTGCTCACAATTACTTAGTGAAAGTGATAGACTCAGTAAAATATTTAACACGGACGATGTAAATGAACAAGTAGACATACTAACATCCACGATAAACAAGTGCCTTGATTGCTGCGCCCCGATGGTTACAAAGGAAATACGCCGTCCCCTCGCCCCGTGGATGACCAATCAGATTCGGGAGGCAATAACAACACGAAATACCGCTCAACGCAATCTCAAAGCACACAGAACGAGCCACACTCTGCAGGCCCAATACAAGGACCTAAAAAAACATGTAAAGCAAGCTATAGATAAAACAAGGAAAGAGTACTATCACGATCTATTACTTAATTCTAAGAATAACATTGCCGCTACGTGTAATATTATTAAGGACCTAATCCCTCCACCTAAAAAGGCGTCTAATGCCAACACATCTGACGCTGAAAAAAGTAAAGCGGAAGATTTTAATACTTTTTTTTCGCAATTGTTGGTGAAACTACTTACAAAAAAACACAACATTCCCTTCGTAACATCCCCGAACAAAATATAACTACAAGAGACGCTAGCGTATCCTCGTCAGTAGAGCATTTCCGGCCCCAAACCGTCGATACGAACACCGTCATCTTAACTATCAAGCACCTTAATAACACTAAATCCTTTGGATCAGATAATGTTTCCCTACGTTTCGTTAAAGATTCACTCTATGTTTTAGCTTAATATTTAACATTTACTATAAACACCTCCATCGTAATCCGTCTTTTTCCGAATCAGTGGAAGCATGCCATCGTTACCCCTCTTTACAAGAATGGAGACACAGATGATGTCAGTAATTACCGCCCCATTTCCCTCCTCCCTATCTATTCTAAGGTGATTGAAAAAACTGTTGCTACTCAACTCACATCTTTCCTTGAGTCAAATGATTTCCTATATAACAACCAACATGGCTTTCGTCATAAATTATCTACCGAAACAGCCCTTACTGTCATTACTAACAACATTTATGACAACATGGACAGGAAGCGGGTGTCACTATTATCCTTATGCGATCTATATAAAGCATTTGACAGTGTCAACCACACCATCCTTCTTAAGAAACTTGACAACACAAATATTGATACTTTCTGGTTTGACAGTTACCTAAATGGGAGAACGCAGTCAGTACGATTACATAACTTTACTTCTTTAAAATTACATGTTACGTACGGTGTCCCGCAGGGCTCTATACTTGGCCCAATATTATTTAACTTTTTCGTGAATGATATGTCGCATTATATTAATGACTGTATATTAGTGCAATATGCTGATGACACACAAATCCTACACAACAACCTTATCAATAATCTTGACACCCTCATTCAGAAGACACAGGAAACCTTACATAAAGCAAAGTTGTACTCTCTAAAAAATGGTTTACTTCTGAATAATAAGAAAACACAGTGTATGTTCATAGGTACCTATCAACTATTATCCCAGATACCCGGCAATCTAACTATACAGCACCACGACACGATCCTTCAACCCACCACACATGTAAAAAACCTTGGGCTACACATGGACAGGTACATGACTTTTAACAAACATGTATGTGAAATGAGCAAAAAAGTAACCAGAACTCTAATGTATGTAAATATAATAAAAGAATATTTCGACAAGGATACTCGCACAACAATTAAACAATCACTTGTACTTAGCATCATAAATTATTGCAATGTAATATGGGGCACAGCAAACAAAACTCTCCTAAACAATGCTCAAAACTACAGAATTTTGCAGCAAAAGTAGTAGATGGTAAAGCCAGGAAGTATCACGTGACTCCAATTTTAAAGGAACTACAATGGCTTAATGTTAAAGACCAAATAACTCACGACACAGGTGTCACTATGTTCAAGTATATGACCCATCTATATCCTAATCTGACTTTTCCAACTGTAGGGGACGCTACTGGTAGCACCACCAGACAGCGAGATCACCTGTACGTCCCTAAGACCAACACAGACATGAGGGCCAGATCTCTCTCTGTAAGGGGCCCCAAGTTATGGAACAGCCTCCCGTCGCTAGTTAAAGATGCTAACACCCTACAGTCTTTCAAAACTAAACTCAAACTTGTACTTCGGGACGGAAATGAATTTTAGTATAAAATTTGCCTTTTAATGTATAAAGTATATTCTTAGGTAGAACTCTATGTACCTTTTATACTAATTTTACTTATATATTTGCTTTCTTTTAATAATGCTTTTATTCAGTTACTTTTTATTAGCATATACTGTACGTATATATATCTTAATATCGATTATTTTTATATTTTACAATTCTATAATTCTGTTTTTAATGTTTTAATTCAAAACTGTATAATTTAATTTATGCTGCTATTATCTTGAAAAGAATTGTATGTAACAACTGCCGTTACAACGTTAATAACCACTGCCGGTGGAAATAAACTTTATTAGTAGTAGTAGTAGTATTACTCTCTCTCTCTCTCTCTCTCTCTCTCCTCTCTCTCTCTCTCTCTCTCTCTCTCTCTCTCTCTCTCTCTCTCTCTTCTCTCTCATCTCTCTCTCTCTCTCTCTCTCTCTCTCTCTCTCTCTCTCTCTCTCTCTCTCTCTCTCTCTCTCTTCTCTCTCTCTCTCTCTCTCTCTCTCTCTCTCTCCAGTGAGGAAGATAATATTACAAGATAGGTCCCGGAAATTACACACAGTGGTGGCGAAGGAGACATATCAACAGCGGGAGGAAGTTAAAGTCACAATCAAGTATGTTAGAGATTCTGCAGCGGCATACAAATGTATAAACGATGCAAACAGGCTTAACTAGGGGGGAGGGGCACTCAGTAGAGCGCATAGCTCTGCCCGAATAATTCATCAAATATACGTAATATTAATACGTAATATATATATATATATATATATATATATATATTATATATATATATATAATATATAATATATATATATATTATATATAATATATATGCACTCAGTATGAGCGCATACCTCCGGCCGAATATTTCATCAATTGGTTGCCATGGCAACATTTGTCAATATATTTCATCCAAAATTAAATCAGTTCTTCCTTATACCAAATAAACTTGGTATACCGAGTTTGGTCCAAATTTATTCGTAACTTTTCGAGAAATCCTGTACACTAACAGACAGACAGACAGACAGACAGACAGATCGGGGTGAAAACATAACCCCTCCAACTTCGTTGGCGGAGGTAAAGATACGAGGGTTTAGATATGGACGCACATAAAGTCACCTTTGGATCAATACTTAATGGTTACAGTATTATAGATTCAGAGCTCATTAAATCAAATATATATGATTCAAAATGGATCAACTTTATGGAGTATTTCATAGTGTGTAAAGAGACGGCCAAATTCTTGCCATCACAAAAAATGATAAACACTCAACATATTTTCTTTTTTCCTGATGGTATAAACCTGCAACTATCTCTCTCTCTCTCCTCTCTCCTCTCTCTCTCCTCTCTCCTCCTCTCTCTCTCTCTTCTCCCTCTCTCTCTCTCTCCTCTCTCTCTCTTCTCTCTCTCTCTCTCTCTCTCTCTCTCTCTCTCTCTCTCTCTTCTCCTCTCTCTCTCTCTCTCTCTCTCTCTCTCTCCTTCTCTCTCTCTCTCTCTCTCTCTCTCTCTCCTCTCCTCTCTTCTCTCTCTCTCTCTCTCTCTCTCTCTCTCTCTCTCTGTGTGTGTCAGCTCAGAAACACCTCCCCTCTCTAGAGACACTAATGCACAGGAACGAAAAAAATCGCTCACGTAATACATGCCTGTGTTGCATAAAACATCGCCACAGCCTTACAAGGAGCTCACAAGATTTTGCAAATGTGTCCGAAAACAACACCTTGAGGGGAGTGGACATACATGGTTGGTAAGACACTGGCAAAGATACGACCGTCTATAATGTTTCTGAATCAATACACAGCCCATGAAAATAGCCGTAAACGCAATTCCACCTGTCTTTTTTTTCCTATATATTTTGAGTCTGTATAGTACTTTTACTCCTAACATTTATGTTTTTACTATTAATACGTTAGTTTTGCTGCATTTTACGTTTTTCCCCGTGATGTATCGCGTGGTTTTGTTTAGCAATTTTTACTCCTAACATTCATCTTTTTAGAAGTTTTATATTATTTTCTGGTATTACTGTTCATGTTATGTTTCCTTTGGTGTTCTACTATTTAGTAACGTGTTCTTACTTTCCTTTTCATGACGTACTATTTTTCACTTTTTGTCTTAGTGTTTTTCAGTGATATTATTTTTTAAATGAATATTTTGTATAATTTCAGTTGAGCTACCTCGCAGTAATATAACTATACATGTATGTAAAGTTTTTTTTGTGGACTACGCTTTAGGCGAATTATTCCATATATGTATACTGTTGCAAACTTGAAATGACGTTAAACGTTATGTATTTTATACAGTAATATGTATGCTGTGGTAAATAAATAAATCTATCTATCTATCTATCTTCTATTTTGTCCGAGTATTTATTTTCATTCATAACTGCATTTACGTGATTATACAGTGCAAGGAATATAAGTGACTTAACGGAGTGTGCGACGCTAAAGGTACATGCTACAAAAAGTTATCAATTCGCCTACACGTACAGTAGAAGAAAACAATAAAAACAGCCTCGGTCGATTAGGTTAGTTAAAAGAGAGGATGGATCTGGTGATTTAGTATATATACAGTAGTAGTATTTTGTGTGTATTTTTCTACCGTGCCATTTCTCAATTGTATATGGATGGTACAGGGTGGTACAGGGCGGGACAGGGTAGGGGCAGGGGTGTCGATGTTATGCTGACTACGAAATTACACGGCTTATGGTACTTAGCTTCTTGTGTTGGTAATACTGAATAACCTGCTGTACTCCTGTCAATAGTAATGGTCACTGACAAACAGTATTCCTACGACTTCACAACCATTCATATTATTACACAACTCCTCCTACTACTACTACTACTACGACTCCAACCGGTGATAATGACTATAATGATAATAATTACAATAATACTCATAATATTGGTAATGATGATGATAATCTATAATAATATAAGCGAAAGTGTGTGTCTGTCTGTCTGTCTGTCTGTCTGTCCGCGATGGGTGCCGCCCCCTGTGGCGGAATCCCATCATATGGCACAGTTTTGGAACCAGCTCGACTAGGGAAAGGTTTTAAGCTCACTTATGAGATGATCCGATCACTTTTTTTTAGCAGCCTATTAGCGAGAATTGTGAAAAAAAATGTGGGTTGCGAGAATTGAGGAAACCTTGATGTAGGGTGATGGGTAATGGGTGAGTGTATGGGTGGGGTGATGGGTAATGGGTGTGGGGTGATGGATGAGTGAATGGGTGGGGGTGATGGGTGATGGGTGAGGGAATAGGTGGGGGGTGATGGGTAATGGGTGAGTGAATGGGTGTGTAGTGATGGGTAATGGGTGATGAATGGGTGGGGGGTGATGGGTAATGGGTGAGTGAATGGGTGGGGGGTGATGGGTAATGGGTGAGTGAATGGGTTGGGGGTGATATGAATGGGTAGGCGTCAATAGACATTTCTACATCCATGATATCAGGAAAGTTAGAAGGGGCTATCTGGAGAGTCTGTGTTTGGTGGGCCGAAGGCCCACCAAACACAGGTGGTGGGCCGAAGGCCCACCAATAGCCCTCCGCAGGAGCTAGCCAAAAAGTCCGCCCGGAGGGCGGCTTTGCGGCTAGTACATAATATAAACAATAATGGTAAGAATATAAAAAAAACAATAATAATAATAACAATTATCATTATTATTATTATTATTATAATAATAATAGTAATAATCGTGACAATGACGGCAATAACGTTGATAATGAGGAGGAATATGACGAAAGAGAGAGAGAGGAGGAGAGAGAGAGAGAGAGAGAGAGAGAGAGAGAGAGAGAGAGAGAGAGAGAGAGAGAGAGAGAAGAGAGAAGAGAGAGAGAGAGAGAGAGAGAGAGAGAGGAAAAAAAAAAAAAACTTTCACAGATTCAGAAGTAAACATAATTAAAATCTAACACGCCATCGTATTTGAGCAATAAAGTCAAAATTTCAATCCTTCTTTTTCATCAGTAAATGCAACTGTCTATCTATATCATATTTACTGATGAATATTACCTGTTTGTCATTGATAAATAAAATCATAGCAATCATAAATAAAATGACACCATTCCTATGACTTTCGAACAAGGAGTCTGCACAAGGAGTCCAGTTACCCACCTGTTCCTGCCTTCCATTCCACACCCATTCTGTGCCACCCACTGTCGACTAATTGCTCTGTTGACTGCTGGAATACTGACTTGTGTTACACACACAGTGTGTGTGTGTGTGTGTGTGTGTCAGAGCTGGGCAGTATTTAAATACATTTGTATATAAATACGCATTTAAATACATTTGTGTATTTAGAAATGTATTTATAAATACATTGGTTGTCATGTATTTAAATACAGTATTTAAATACTTTTATGAGTATTTAAATACATTGTGTTTAAATACTCATAATATAAAAATGTAAATACGTTTTTATCAGTTAATCTGGCCATAAACCCGCCCAACTATCTGGCAACCCCGATGTTACAGTGAACCAGTGTTTCCACCTTAAAGGAAATATCCTTATTTTAAAGAAATTTTGGCCTGAGAAGGAGATTTCTAAGGAAACCCAAAATCTAAGGAAATCCTAAGGAAATCCTTTTTTTCGGACATGTTAAAATGTGTGTATTCAAAATGTATTTACAAAAGTATTTAGATACAATTGATGTATTTAGTATTTAGTATCTAATACATTCGTAAAATGTATTTAGTATTTAGTATTCAAATACATTTCTCCCATGTATTTAGTATTTAGTATTTAAATACATTCAATGTATTTAGTGCCCAGCTCTGGTGTGTGTATTCATCTAGTTGTATTTTACAGGGCCAGAGCAATGCTCGTGTGGCCCCGTCTCCATATCAACAATTTTATTTGTGTTGGCCGAAGCCAGCACCCCGGAGAGCAGGTCACAAACCCCGGCTAACACCCGGTACCCATTCACTGCTGGGTGGACAGGGGCTCATGTTTTAAGGAAACAACCCATTTGTTTCCGCTCCGCCCGGGGATCGAACCCGGGACTTCTCGGTTGTGGACCGAGCGTGCTATCCCTTACACCACGGAGTACCTATGTGTGTGTGTGTGTGTGTGTGTGTGTGTGTGTTGTGTGTGTGTGTGTGTGTGTGTGTGGGTGTGTGTGTGTGTGTGTGTGTGTGTGTGTGTGTGTGTGTGTGTGTGTGTGTGTGTGTGTGGTGTGTGTGTGTGTGTGTGTGTGTGTATTTACCTAGTTGTGTTTTACAAGGTCTGAGCTACACTCGTATGGTCCCGTCTCCGTATCTACATTTATCCAGTCTTTCTTTCAGGTGTGTGTGTGTGTACTGTGTATGTGTGCGTGTGTGTGTGTGTGTGTGCACATGTGTGTGTGTGTGTGTGTGTGTGTGTGGTGTGTGTGTGTGTGTGTGTGTGTGTGTGTGTGTGTGTGTGTGTGTGTGTGTGTGTGTGTGTTGTGTGTGTGTGTGTGCACATGTGTGTGTGTGTGTGTGTGTGTGTGTGCCAGATCGTCGGAAATGCTTTGGTAGGTGGAGGAGGGAGGAGGTCGCAGGCCTTTCGAAAAGATTTGGAAGGGTCGCAGGCCAAACAGTTTTAGAATATCTGATGTAGAGGTATCATCACATATAAATGTGATGATAGAACGATAAATATAATTAGTTTTGATTTAAAGTCATCAAAGTTTCAATGAGCGCGAGCCAGTACACACACACACACACACACACACACACACACACACACACACACACACACACACACACACACACACACACACACACTAGTCTACTCTGACGCTGTTTTGATTGACTCCCTCAAATGACTGCGACAGAATTATATACTTGAAACTGTTTTTTTTTTTCTCTCTCTCTCTCTCTCTCTCTCTCTCTCTCTCTCTCTCTCTCTCTCTCTCTCTCTCTCTCTCTCCTACTCTCTCTCTCTCTCTCTCCTCTCTCTCTCTCCTCTCTCTCTCTCTCTCTCTCTCTCTCTCTCTCTCTCTCTCTCTCTCTCTCTCTCTCCTCTCTCTCTCATCTCTCTCTCTCTCTCTCTCTCTCCTCTCTCCCCTCTCTCTCTCTCTCTCCCCTCTCTCTCTCTCTCTCTCTCTCTCTCTCTCCTCTCTCTCTCTCTCTCTCTCTCTCTCTCTCTCTCTCTCTCTCTCTCTCTCCTCTCTCTCTCTCTCTCTCTCTCCCCTCTCTCTCTCTCTCTCTCTCTCTCTCTCTCTCTCTCTCTCTCTCTCTCTCCTCTCTCTCTCTCTCTCTCTCTCTCTCATCTATCTATTTTTATCTCTCTCTGATTGATGGTCGCAAGGGCGTAGCTAACGTATACAAATGATCGCAGTTTACGGAAAGCAACATAATTTCGCTTCTATCTTACAAATGTGTGCGTTGTAATTTACAGATTCATATCCTATTAGCACTGATACAAAATATCTATATGTATAGCTAATTTCATCAATATTTCAATTACAGAGTATGCTTAACAATACGCAAACCCTTGAGTAACTAAAAATAACCTTCCATTCGCGATACGTTATCAAATCAGACTATTTTTTATCCAATCAGGTTTCTAACACGCTACATCGCGATAGCAAATTGATTGTTTTGTCTTTCAACAACTGTATCTCTCACTAGTGCCTTTGTACGCCTCCACTTGAAATACTCCACCATCGAGACCTGATGCGTCTGTGTGAAGTCTGCGGCATTCAGGATAAAACTGTACTGTGATATAAATTACTCAATTCGTCTAAACAAAATAATGAATGACAATCATCTAAATGTACAGAAAGAGAGAGAAAGGATATAATAGTCATATCATTCCGTAATAGACACAAAACAAGACTTCATGTCCAGGCTACTATTTTTTCAAAGTGTGTAACAAGCAACCAAGGCAGGGAGAGAGCAGCTTTAGGAGTGAGTGTTGCAGACAAACAGTGAGAGGAACAATGCCGGGTGTGTGACCTGAGAACTAAAGGCAGGGAGGTGAGAGAAAGTGCAGCCACGTCAACAACAATTTCCATGATATAACAGAAAGAACGTACACAACTTCGTTTCGCACTGGAATAATACTTCATATCCCTTCACTTGAGAAAAAAAGCGCAATGGTAACAAAGAAAAATTCTTTAACATTTTCTGAGCTGAATCTGATGACTTTCAACATTAAGTTTGATTACTAATATATAACGGTTAGCCATGAGTAATTAATTTATACTGCAAAATTAATTCAATTATTATGACAAAAAGTATAACTTATATTATGCTCATGGAAAAAAACACAACTACTGTCAGAATCAGCGAAGGAGGAGGAGGAGGAGGATGAGGAGGAGGAGGAGGAGGAGGAGGAGGAGGAGGAGGAGGAGGAGGAGGAGGAGGAGGAGGAGGAGGAGGAGAGAGCGATTGGATGAAGTGAATGAATTATTGCCTCCTTTATCCCAAGCGTTGCCTCTAGTTTGTCACGGAGCTTTGCCTGAGCTGAAAGGCCGAGGCGGAGGGTTCGTTTATGATAGGCAGGATAAAGGGAAGGATTGGAGTATGTAACAGTGCAGGCATGACGGACGTGAGGACTGGAAAACAATTCGTAGTCTTTACAACAATAATCCTGTCCCCCTCCTGTAGGAACACAACCCACAGAGCCGCTCTTATCCCCGCCACACACAACAACACCTTCCCTCCTACGCCATATGCAACACAAGGTAATCAGTCTTCATTTACCTGATGCTTCCAGTCATGTAATCTTATTGGGTGATTTTTCTTATTCTCGCTACACCCGAACCTTTCTCCAAGGCCGCGTCTACCATTTTTTTTTCAGACAAAAAAGAATGAATATTTACATCAGATTTTCACTTTGCCTAAATTACATGCGTCGGTACGTACACCCAACCTATTACATCAGCAATTAATCTAGGGGCGCACCCCTTAGGGAGGTGTGAGCCTTTGAACTCAATTCTGAACACGATTCCTGCGCGACTACGCGCACCGTCCAGGGAACGCTGCTTGCCCACCTGTAACTCTCCCTCTTTGATCAAATGAACTTCTTAATGATCACAGCAATCCATCCCATCTTCAAGCTGCCTGTGGTCCGGCTTCTTAACACTGAGAAGGTAGATGCTGTAAAATCAAGACTGCTGTTCGAGGTCACGGAGCAGGCTGTCTTGGATACCTTAGAAGGCAGCAGCCCAGATGAAGACAAAGAGGATTATTTATTCAAGGTGAGACATATTAAATTTATCGAGATCTACTGCATCTTCAGTTCTGTTGTGACAGTTCATTACTCCAAGTCATTATATTAGCAATTTTGAGCGTCATTCTGAGATTATTGTTTATTTATAATTTCAGTGCAATAATATACATCATAGACCACTGTAGACCATGGTATACAGTGGTCTATGTATACATATATATTTTCAAATCTAAGCACTTTTTATTTACAAGTAACAGTATAATTAGTTTTTCTGACTACGATTACATATTTTTTTAAATTAATATAAATATATTACAAATTTATCTATTATGTCCTGACTTAGAGTAGCACAGGACCCACAGCTACAGAGGGCACCAACTCTACCCGCCTCTCCAAGAAGATTGGGAAAGAGCTTGAGAGTTGTTGTTCAGAGTAGCAGAGGAACAAGCTGCTGGAACAGGCCACGTTTCCCGCCCTTTCCCGTGCCGTCTGGGTAGATGTGTTTGTTAAGTACAACACGGCCATACCCAGCTCTGCAGCTAGGAGAAAACGTTTCCCAGGGGTCGGACATCATGAAAGGCCAAGAGAGGGAGTCTCAATCAATCAATCATTGGGGGCATACGCCGGGGGGCGCGTCGCCTCGCCCACCCTACGACGCCACTCCCGGGGATCACCACGCGCGAGTTCCCATGCAGGCTCCTTTCCCATACCAAGCAGCTCTCGACAAGAAACATCAACTTGCTCCAGCCACGAGCCTTGTGGGCGCCTCCTTGGCCTCCTCCATGCCGGATTGTCTCTTACAGATACAACCCGATGGGAAGGATCAGTTTCAGGGTAGCGTGCCACATGCCCATATAGCCGGAGTTGGCGCTGACGGACTATGCAGGTAATAGGCCTCGATTCAGTCTCACGGTGCAATCGCTGATTTGACACGTAATCATCCCAGCGATACCCCATGATTCTGCGAAGACACTTATTACCAAAGGCATTGATTCGTCTCTTCAAGTCACTATTTAGTGTCCATGTCTCACAAACATAGAATAAGACAGGGATCACAAGCGACTTCAAGATCCGGATCTTTGTCCACCTGCACAGGTACCGACAACGCCAAATAATCCCGCTGAGCGAGTCCATCGCACCGTGGGCTATGCCAATCCGCCGTAAGGCTTCTTGACGTGACCCACCGTCATTATGGACTGCGCTACCAAGGTATGTAAAACTTTCCAAGATCTCAATGTCCTCGCCACACGCATGAACAGACTGTACTGCTTCATCTAGTAAGTCTCCAAACACCTGGACCTTGGTCTTGAGCCAGGAGACCTCAAGTCCCAAAGGCTTTGCCTCCTCGTGCAGTGCCTCGAGAGCCATCACCAGGACCTCCAGCGACTCAGCAAAGATTACTGCATCATCGGCAAAAACATTATCAGTGATCTTGGTGTTGCCGACGGATGCTCCACAATCACTTTGATCTACAACCTTGCCCAATACCCAGTCCATACAAGCGTTGAAAAGTGATGGGGCAAGGACGCACCCGTGCCTCACTCCTGTATTCACAGGAAAGAAGCTGGATACACCTGCCCCACACTTCACAGCACTCTCAGTCCCAGAATACAGACCAGTTATCAAACCAATAGTCCTTGTAGGAATTCCTCGAAGTCGCAGAAGATCCCAGAGTGACTCATGATGCACTG
>JACEEZ010024325.1:130000-135000 GCA_016584305.1 Chionoecetes opilio
TGGGCAAAGTTGTAGATCAAAGTGATTGTGGAGCATCCCTCGGCAACACCAAGATCACTGATCTTGTTTTTGCCCATGATGCAGTAATCTTTGCTGAGTCGCTGGAGGTCCTGGTGATGGCTCTCGAGGCGCTGCACGAGGAGGCAAAGCCGTTGGGACTTGAGGTATCCTGGCTTAAGACCAATGTCCAGGTGTTTGGAGGCTTACTAGATGAAACAGTACAGTCTGTTCATGCGTGCAGCGAGGACATTGAGATCTTGGAAAGTCCTACATATCCTGGTAGCGCAGTCCATAATGACGGCGGGTCACGTCAAGAAGTCTTACGGCGGATTGGCATAGCCCACGGTGTTATGGACTCGCTCAGCAGGTGTATTTGGCGTTGTCGGTACCTGTGCAGGAGGACAAAGATCCGGATCTTCAATTCGCTTGTGATCCCTGTCTTACTCTATGGTTGTGAGACATGGACACTAAATAGTGACTTGAAGAGACGAATCAATGCCTTTGGTAATAAATGTTTTCGCAGAATCATGGGGTATCACTGGGATGATTACGTGTCAAATCAGCGATTGCACCGTGAGACTGAATCGAGGCTTATTACCTGCATACTTCATCAGCGCCAATTTCGGCTATATGGGCATGTAGCACGCTACCCTGAAACCGATCCTTCCCATCGGGTTGTATCTGTAAGAGATAATCCGGCGTGGAGGAGGCCAAGGGGGTGCCCACAAGGCTCGTGGCTGGGGCAAGTTGATGTTTCTTGTTGAGAGCTGCTTGGTATGGGAAAGGAGCCTGCATGGGGACTCGCGCGTGGTGACCCCCGGGAGTGGCGTCGTAGGGTGGGCGAGGCGACGCGCCCCCCGGCGTATGCCCCCAATTATTGATTGAAGTACTGTACGAGGATTGCTACATTTGAGTGCATTTATCGATGAATTCAATAACTACAAGGATCCCGAAATTTACTCATGTCCATTACGCCTTTTGAAGATTTAACACAATTATTCAAAGTGCAATAAGTGTTTAATTGCATTTACTTTCACGGCAAGACCCGACAAACACATTTACGGATCCGACTCGCACACATTTAGCAGTGATATCTGCAAGTTTGTTGATGATACTAAGGTAGGTAGGATTATTGGATCACAGGCTGATGTAAATATAATGCAGGGAGACTTAGATAAACTTAATGAGTGGGTTGTCAGATGGCAGATGGAATTTGATATTGTAAAGTGCAACCTTATGAATGTTGGTAGAAAAAACCCTGGTAATAGATACACCATACGCAATGTATCGCTGAAAAGATCAGAAGGTGAGAAAGATCTGGGAGTGAGGATGAGCTCAGACCTCCGACCTAGGAAACAATGTATTGATGCTAGAAATAGAGCTAATAGGGTGTTAGGATTAATTACCAGAAGTGTTAAAAGTAGAAGTGCTGAGGTTTTTCTAAAGCTTTATTTGGCTCTAGTCAGACCTCACTTAGTCTATGCGGTTCAGTTTTGGTCTCCATAATACAGGATGGATATAGCCTTGTTAGAATCAGTGCAGAGAAGGATGACCAACATGATTCAAGGAATGTGTAACTTTAGTTATGAGAAGAGATTGAAGCTATTAAATTTACACCCACTCGAGAGACGCAGAGTAAGGGGCGATCTGATAGAAGTTTTTAAGTGGATAAAGGGATATAATAAAGGAGAGGTAGAAAAAGTTCTTACGGCTTGTAACCAGGGTAGAACAAGAAGTAACGGATTCAAGCTGGAGAAGCGTAGATTTAAAAAAGAAACTGGGAAAAACTGGTTCAGAAATAGGGTGGAAAATTATTGGAATGGATTCAGTAGACAGGTAGTTAGTGCGGAGTCGTTAGAGAGCTTTAAAAGGAGGCTAGAAAATTCATGGATGGGGATGAAAGGTGGACGTAGGTAGTGTTAAGTAACAGGAACTACCTCGTGTAGGTCTCACGGCCTTTTATAGCTTTCTTATTTTCTTATGTTATGTTTATTTCTCATCCCAGGCTTTGAACACTATTACACTTTAAGGCTGTGATTTCCCTTTGCGAGGAAAAGGAATTCTACCTAAAAGATTTCCATCAAATGACCGACGGACGAATGGATAACCACAACGGCAACAATGTATCACACGTAACGATTACCTACCACATATCCTGGTATACACCCAATAATATGAGGCGCACATCACATTTACAGGCCACAGGGGCAGTAAAACACTCCCCGGAGAGGAGCGGAGGTCATCGGTAAGGTAAGCTTCCACATACACAACCATTATATCACAACCTCCATTATAACACGAGGAACCTTGTACTTACTGTTGTGAAGGCTGTCCTCCAGCGGGATGAGCAGCGGAAACACCACGCTGACCGCCATCACCGGGCTGACGAAGGGAAAACATGCGTGAACACACAATCCGCTGACATTATATCTATCTACGTATCTATGTGTATGTATGTATATGCAATAATAATACTAATAAGAAAATATCAATAATAATAATAACCGATGATGATGTTAATAATGTTAATAATAGTAATAATAATGATAATAATAATATTTTTAATAAATATAATAACATAATAATGATAATAATTATTAGAATATTGATACTTATAATCAATCAATCAATCATTGGGGGCATACGCCGGGGGGCGCGTCGCCTCGCCCACCCTACGACGCCACTCCCGGGGGTCACCACGCGCGAGTTCCCATGCAGGCTCCTTTCCCATACCAAGCAGCTCTCGACAAGAAACATCAACTTGCCCCAGCCACGAGCCTTGTGGGCGCCCCCTTGGCCTCCTCCACGCCGGATTGTCTCTTACAGATACAACCCGATGGGAAGGATCGGTTTCAGGGTAGCGTGCCACATGCCCATATAGCCGAAGTTGGCGCTGACGGACTATGCAGGTAATACCTCGATTCAGTCTCACGGTGCAATCGCTGATTTGACACGTAATCATCCCAGCGATACCCCATGATTCTGCGAAGACACTTATTACCAAAGGCATTGATTCGTCTCTTCAAGTCACTATTTAGTGTCCATGTCTCACAACCATATAGTAAGACAGGGATCACAAGCGACTTGAAGATCCGGATCTTTGTCCTTCTGCACAGGTACCGACAATGCCAAATACTCCCGCTGAGCGAGTCCATAACACCGTGGGCTATACCAATCCGCCGTAAGACTTCTTGACGTGACCCGCCGTCATTATGGACTGCGCTACCAAGGTATGTAAAACTTTCCAAGATCTCAATGTCCTCGCCACACGCATGAACAGACTGTACTGCTTCATCTAGTAAGTCTCCAAACACCTGGACCTTGGTCTTGAGCCAGGAGACCTCAAGTCCCAAAGGCTTTGCCTCCTCGTGCAGCGCCTCCAGAACCATCACCAGGACCACCAGCGACTCAGCAAAGATTACTGCATCATCGGCAAAAACAAGATCAGTGATCTTGGTGTTGCCGACGGATGCTCCACAATCACTTTCATCTACAACCTTGTCCAATACCCAGTCCATGCAAGCGTTGAAAAGTGATGGGGCATGGACGCACCCGTGCCTCACTCCTGTATTCACAGGGACACTTCACAGCATTTTCAGTCCGAGAATACAGACCAGTTATCAAACCAATAGCCTTGCAGGAATCCTTCGAAGTCGCAGAAGATCCCAGAGTGACTCACGATGCACTGAGTCAAACGCCTTCTTGAGATCAACATAGGCTGCAAGCATCCCCTGTCGAAACTCACGTCGGCGTTCCACCAGGACACGAAGCGCTAGGATACGGTCCGTTATTGACTTACCAGGCGTGAACCCAGACTGCTGAGGTCTCTGATGCTTCACCAGATGACTGCGAATCCGTGTCAGCAATAGATGGGCAAGCACCTTGCCTGGTACGCTGAGCAGTGTAATACCGCGGTAATTGTTGCAGTCCTGACGGTCCCCTTTCCATTTCCAGATAGGGACGACCAGCCCCCTTTTCCAGTCAGGAGGAATGGTACCTGATTGCCACACGGCAGTCAGGACAGCATGCAACCCGCGGATCATGGCCTCACCCTCAGCTTTGAGGAGCTCCGCACTGATATTACAAACACCAGCTGCCTTTCCACCCCTCAACTTTGCTACAGCCTCTCTGACTTCGTCAAGAGAGGGTGCGGTTTCGTCAATGGGAGGATCGGCATCCACTGCCTGTAACCTAGTGGTGTGAAGCTGCTCAGTTGGAGGGTCCACCGTGAACAACTGCCCAAAGTACTCAGCCCAACGAGCCATCTGCCCATCCATGTCCGACACGAGGCGCCCATCTGCTGTTCGAATAGCACTCGCCCGAGAAGGAGACTTGGAACGGAGCTTTTTCAGGGCTCGGTAGGCGGGTCGGAGGTCATTAGCGTTCAAATGACCCTCGACATCCTCAGCGAGACTCCTGACATACCTCTCCTTGTCTCTCCTCAGGAGGGTTCTAGTCCGGCGTGACAGAGCCCTGTGCTGGTCCCGGCTCCCAGCCAGCCTGGCAGCGCGACTCTCCTCGATTTTCTCCAGCGTCTCCGTCGAGACAAAACCACGCCTTGACCTCGGGCGCTCCCCAATACACTCCTTGGCAGCCTGTAGAGTTTCACGTTTGAAGGTATCCCACAGTTCTACAGGGTTCCCGAGAGCACCGAGCACATCAAACCGATTTGAGACTGCCACCGCATACTCATGAGCACATGTTAAGTCCTTCAGTTTCTCAAGATGAAATACAGTATGGTTACCTCTTGAGATTCTTCTGGACTTGACATGAAGCTTAAGTGTAGCAACAACAAGTCTGTGATCTGTTTCAAAGAACTCAGCACTCCGGTAAACCCTGCAGTTCTGGAGGATACTCCAACGAGTACTAACGAGGATGTGGTCGATATCCTTAGCTACCACTCCGGCATTACTATACCATGTCCAGCGGTGCAGCTCTGGCCTCTGATACCAAGAACCTGCAATTCTCAACCTTCTGGATCTTGTAAAGTTCAGAAGCAG
>JACEEZ010024325.1:140000-257500 GCA_016584305.1 Chionoecetes opilio
ACATGGACCGTTATAAACAACTTGATGGGCAGGAAAAATGGCAGACACAGTAATGAAATAAAACTGAAAAATGACATTGATCTTGCTGCAAATATCTTCAATAATCACTTTTTGAATATACCAGAAAATCTAAATCATCCCAATGACATTCAATTAAATTCTCACAAGCAATATTTTAATAATCCTGCAGAAATGTCATTGTATTTGTATCCAGTTACCAAAGAGGAAGTTCAACAGCACCTTAAGTCTCTGAAAAACACAGCAGCAGGCTATGATGACATCCCCCCAAGTCTCCTCCGACACACAGCTCAGTACATTGATGTCCCACTTACTCATGTCATTAACCAGTGTTTTAAGGAAGGATGTTTCCCAGATAAACTAAAACAGCAAAAGTAATTCCCATCCATAAATCAGGCGATAAAGGAGATGAAAACAATTATCGACCAATATCTATTTTACCATCAATAAGTAAATTGTTTGAAAAATCTATTGTAAAAAGATTTAGTGGATTTTTGGAAAATTTTAAATTGTTATCTGAATATCAGTTTGGCTTTCGCAAAAACAAATCAACGGAAAAAGCAATAGCAAAGTTCACAAGTGAAGTGTAAACTGTCTGGAAAGGAATTTCATGTTGTAGGAATATTTCTAGACTTGTCTAAAGCTTTCGACTCACTTAATCATAAATATTATTAGATAAACTTGAAAATTTGGGAATAAGAGGTGTACCACTTAAACTATTCACTAGCTACTTGACAGACAGGAAACAAGCAGTGTTTTGTAACAACAATATATCCACGCTGAAAAGTACCAATAGGGGAGTGCCTCAGGGATCAATTTTGGGGCCTTTACTATTCTTGGTATATATTAATGATATTTGTAATGCCAGTTATAACTTCAGCTATGTTATCTTTGCAGACGACACAAATCTTCTCTTAAAAGATAGGGCATTAGATCAGTTACATGTTAAAGTTAATAGTGAACTAGAGAATATATCGAAATGGGTTTTAGCTAATAAACTATCTGTAAACATAAGAAAAACTAATTAGGCTATATACTCTTTCAAAATCGTTCTGTTGCTAATATTTTAGGCTCAGTTTACCTCGGAGAAAATGAAATTCAGAGAGTCACTTACATTAGATTTCTGGGTGTTATTATTGACGAAAATTTATATTGGAAAAAACATATACAATCTGTAAATTTGAACGTTTTCAAAAATGTGTGGAATTTTATACAGAATTAGGCACAACTTAACGACTGAAGCTTTGCGAAGCATATACTATTCTTTATGTTATCCATATATAATTTACTGTTTGTCTGTCTCGGGATGTACTTGGCCTTCCACTGTAAAAGATGTTTTCATTGCACAAAAGAAAATAATAAGAACAATTACCTTTAAAGGCAAGTATGATCATACAGATTTATTATTTAATGATTTAGGGTTACTGAAATTTGAGTTTTAAAAAAAATATTTTCTTGTACTTACAATTTACAATGGTATAAATGATAGTAGTGATAGTAATAAATTATTTAAAGTTCTTCACCACAGTCAAGGTACGCGGGGAAACCATATTGACCTGATATGTCCACAACCACGAACAACATTATATAAACATTCCCTGCACTGTGTTGGTCCTAATTGTTGGAACAATTTACCAAACAATTTGAAAAGTATTAACAATTTTAATACATTTAAAAATAGACTTAAGATTTACTTTTTCCATCAACAGAATCAAAACATTAGGGATTAATATGAATATTCTTCACATCATTAGTATTTTCAGTAGCAAAATTAGTGTTTAATTGTATCAATCAACTTGGGTAATTGTTATGGTAGTTAACATTTTTTTTATTTGTAAATATATTTTATTATTGCCGATATATATATATTTATAATATTTTGTACACTGTTCCTGTCCGCCAGGGAGCTGTTGCTCGGCGGACTAATGCCTAAGATCACATTTGTATATAATTATATAGTATATGTACTTCTAAAGATATGGCAATAAACTAAACTAAACTAAACTCCCCGCCGCGGCACGTCGCCTCCACAATTATAACCTACATTGTCGCAGCAACAAGCCGATTTCGGCATTCTTTATTCTTCGTTTTTCCAAGGCATTGCTTATTGTATTTTGACAAGCGTTTGCCAGACGCAGCAGTACTGTCTTAGAAAACAGTGTGAACATCGCCCAAATTTTACATGCCACTATATACATGTAAAAAATATATTAAGCTCTGCTACTCGAGGCGAGTAATTTGCATTAAATTACTATCTTAGAACGTTCAATCGTAATGCATGTCATGCATACACTTACTAGAACAACAGAAGAACGTTCTTTTTTAGTATTCAGATGCGGTGCATCAATATTCATCGCGAAATTGATTTATGAAAAATATTAGTCGCGGAGGGAAAACACAGTAGACCAACCTTTGAGTTAAAACTGCCAGCGACCACTGGCATTTCTCGAGTTTCAGATCATTGGAATTTCTAGCACAAGGAAAATGCGTGTAAGCGAAACTACAAAATGAGCACAAGCAATACAATACCACAAGATAAAAAATGGAGGTGAATGCAGAGAACTGATAATCACAAAGATAAGTGAAATAGCAGGAAGCCAGTCGCGAGCACAGAGATATAAATGCGTGCAACAAGGAAGCTAAATAAATAGCAGAAGGTAGATCATTCCACATGAGGAAGTGGAAAAGAGAAGTTAATCACAAAGAGAAGTGACATACCAAAAAGAGCCATGTGCTAGCACAAAAAAAAGAAAAATACATGCAACAAAAAAGCCAAAAATATATACCAAGCCACAGAGAAAAGTGGGGTAAGAAAGATTACAGAGCGAGCACAGAGTGAAATGCATGCAACTGAAAATCAAAAGTAGAAAACCAACCAACATGCAAAGAAGCAGAAAAGGCTGAGAAAGAAATGCAGAAACCAGAAAGTCACACAAGAAAAAGAATGACACGGCAAGCATATATATATATATATATATATATATATGCTTGCCGTGTCATTCTTTTTCTTGTGTGACTTTCTGGCTTCTGCATTTCTTTCTCAGCCTTTTTTGCTCTCTCTCTCTCTCTCTCTCTCTCTCTCTCTATATATATATATATATATATATATATCAGGAAGGGCGTCGTCCATCATCAAGGACGACTATGGGCGGCCATGGGCGTCGAAGGAGGGCGGCCGACATCACGGTGGGCTGAGGAGATGAGGAGATAATCCCCTGGCTTGACCGCGAGGGAGGCGGGAGGGATAATCTCCGAGCCACGTGACCCAGAGTACACAGGGTCGAAGGTGCAGCATGGCGGGGGTGAGTGGAGAGGGGGGTGAGGGAGGGAGTGACCGCGTGGGCCAGATACAGGGAGAAGGGGGGGGGGAAGCCGGGCGTACGGCGGGCGTGAGGAAACACTGAAATCGCCATTTTGTGAGTGGCGGAAAAAAAATTATTAATAATATGCACAGCAAAGGCTCTTACAAATGTCCAAGAGGCCTACATGAACGCGTTAGAAACACAACACTATAACTTTGCTCAAGAACGATAGAGCCAAATTTTCCTCCCCCGAGGAGGAGCATGACAGGCCAGCTTCGCTGTGGCCTCTTATTGGTTGACGGAATTCAGTGGAAAGCGTGCATCCTACAGTCCTTCGTTGTTTCTTTAATAACACAACATATATTTGCTTTGAGGGCATGAGTCCTCAATTCACCATCGTTAGTAAATGTGTTATCACATGGACATAAAAGTAAGCCAGATACTCTTCATGAAGACGAGATATTGAGAAGGAAATATAAAGGTTCGTAAAATTCTGAGTGAGGGAATAGGTGAACAGGGTCATCTGAGGGCGCAGTAACCTTTTAGAGATCAAACAAGCAAACCCTTAACCTGACCGGTTCCGCTACCCTTAATGACCGTACGCCTGAGGCTCCCTACCAGGCCTTGCCTTGAGGCGATATAGCAGGTCACAGGGGAAAAGACGGGAAAGTTGGAGAGAGAGAGAGAGAGAGAGAGAGAGAGAGAGAGAGAGAGAGAGAGAGAGAGAGAGAGAGAGAGAGAGAGAGAGAGAGAGAGAGAGAGATTACAAAAATGACTCAGTGATGTTTCTCCTTCCTCCTCTTCCTGATGTCATAATCCATCATAAGCTTTAAAAAATGACGAATAATTAGGGGAGCGAGGTCATTAAGTAGATATATAATACTGATTTTTCTGTTATTTATATAACTTTTTTCTGGCCGTACGTGTGTGTGTGTGTGTGTGTGTGCTTGACGTGGGTCAAAGTCACAATTATGGGATTAACAGGGGCATATGGGAGGGCAGACCGATGCCTGAGAGTGAGGGGTGGGGATGTGTATATTTAGTGTACATTTTGACGCCAAACCTTCCATCACGCCATCACCCAATCAAGAGGGAACTAGGGCCTGACAAGCTCCACCTCGGGGGAGGTGCGTGTGGCTCTAGCGTTCTTGAACAGAGTATAGAAAGGCTCTTTCAAGTGTCCAAGAAACCTAAAATGAGCGCATTAAGTAACACAGAACACAAAGGCACTCAGCAAATGTCCCAGAGGCCACAATGAACGCATTAAGAAACACAAAGAATCACACGCTAACGAAACTGGAGGTTACGCGGGCGCGATGGCCAGGGCGTCGGGCGTCGATGCCAGGAACACTTGACGAAGGCGCAGCAGGAGGACGAACCAAACCGGAGAGACGGGCGCCACAGCAGGAAGCGACGTCGAAGTAGACAGCATGGGCGGCGATGCACTTGGGTGTGGGGCGTCGAAGGCAGCAGGAGAAGTGTACCATGGACAAGGACACAAAGATAGCCGTAGATGGGCGGCGATACACGTGGAAGACGACAGCGATGCACGTTGAAGGCGACAGCAATGCACAGCAGGAAGACACAGCGAAGCACGTATTGACCTCGTGGGCGTAGAGAGGCAGGAGGCACGTGGGCGCCAAAGCTCAGGAACTGCGATGCACATCAAGAAAGTTACCTCGTGGGCGTAGAGACAGGAGGCAAGCGGGCGCCAAGGAAATTGCGATGCACATCAGGAAAGTTACCTCGGGAAGCTGCGATGCACGTCTTGGAAAAGCCACGTGGAGTCCAGGAGTCAACAGGAGTACAAATATCAGCTCACCAGGTCCTTACCACCACCATTGTATTAGGAGATCAGGGCGTGTAGTTGTAGTGGACTGCAGGGTATGAGAACAGCCCAGGTGGTAGCGGGTATATAGGTAGCGAGTGGTCTATAAGGCAGCGTGGAGTAGGTCAAACACTTCCTCTTCACAGGACGCGCCCGGTGTGAGATAAAGTACTGTGCCTCCTTACTTGACGAATGCAGGGATATATATTGATAAACGTTGTACACAAGGTTTGAGTGTATATTTACACGTGGTTGTAATGGACGCCAGAAAGAAGCGTCCATCCCCTTGCGGGTGAGGGAGTGTGTGTGGGGACGACCACTCTGTGTGGGTCGCTGTGAGTGAGTGGGGTGAGGTCAGAGGGCCCGTGCCCCGTGGACTGCCATGTCACCAGTTCCCGCTTCGAAATTCGCCCAAATCCGCCGAGCGAAATCCTCTCCCAGCCAAAAATATCCGCCAAATTATGTGAAGGCACACATGTTGACTATACACACTCTAAAAAAAAAAACGAGAGAGAGAGAGAGAGAGAGAGAGAGAGAGAGAGAGAGAGAGAGAGGGTGGGGGGGCGAAGAGGAGACTGGTGACCACAGGTCACGTTCGAGGCCTCATGAGCCCTAGTCTGGACGGGCCTTAATTTAAGGCCCGTCCAGACTAGGGCTCATGAGGCTGGCGGTGAGGCTGGCGGAGTTGAAAATCGAGGTTTTCAACACCGCGCGCGTCGTGCGGAGCGAATCCAACCCTTCCCGATTCGAGGGACGTGTTGTAGTTCCCCAGTGCTGCCCCAGTGATGGTATTATCAAACTACCAGATGAATAAGATGATATTTAGGAAGACTGAACATACCATCATCTTCACGAGACATTACTGCGTGTCATGAATATAAATAAATTACAGTATACTATAGCAAGAATAAGATAATGATACCAAAGCGAAATAGTGTATAACAAAAATTTCCTCTCTCACCTTTTTTTATTCAACTCCTTGTTATTCATTGAAATTTGCTTGCATTGCATATTTATTTACTGTCTCGGAAGCAATACACTTTTCCGATTCTGACGGTATATGATACGTCTCAATGCAAAAATATTTAGGTGGTCAAAAATTGAAATGAACATCAATCAATCTTGTGACTGAGCGTCGCCTCCCTGCCATGGCGGTGAGGCAGTCTGGACGCGCTGGTCGTATTTCAACACATCCACCAGCCTCACCGCCAGCCGCATGACCCCTAGTGTGGACAGGCTACAGGAAGGATGTGTGAAAGGGTGTGAACTGTGTGGTGTCCCTCAGTACTGGAGTACAGGAAGTCGAAGAATTTGTCTGAGAGAAAAAGAGACTTCTACTTAGTGAGAAGAGAGAGAGAGAGAGAGAAGAGAGAGGAGTGAGAGAGAGAGAGAGGAGAGAGAGAGAGAGAGGGAGAGAGAGAGAGAGAGAGAGAGAGAGAGAGGAGAGAGAGAGAGAGAGAGAGAGAAGAAAGAGAGAGAGAGAGTGAGAGACGAGAGAGAGAGAGAGGAGAGAGAGGGGAGAGAGAGAGAGAGAGAGAGAGAGAGAGAGAGAGAGAGAGAGGAGATGAGAGAGAGAGAGAGAGGAGAGAGAGAGAGAGAGAGAGAGAGAGAGGAGAGAGAAGAGGAGAGAGAGAGAGATGAGAGACGAGAGAGAGCGAGAGAGAGAGAGAAGAGAGAGAGAGAGAGAGAGAGGGAGAGAGAGAGAGAGAGAAGAGAGAGAGAGAGAGAGAAGAGAGAGAGAGGAGAGAGAGAGAGAGAGAGAGATAGAAGAGAGAGAGGAGGAGAGAGAGAGAGAGAGAGAGAGAGAGAGAGGAGAGAGAGGAGAGAGAGAGAGAGAGGAGAGAGAGAGAGAGAGAGAGAGAGAGAGAGAGAGGAGAGGGAGCGAGAGAGAGAGAGAGAGAGAGGAGAGAGGAGAGAGAGAGAGGAGAGAGAGAGATGAGAGAGAGGAGAGAGAGAGAGGAGAGAGAGAGAGGAGAGAAGGAGAGAGAGAGAGAGACGAGAGAGAGAGAGAGAGAGAAGAGAGAGAGGAGAGAGAGAGAGAGGAGAGAGAGAGAGAGAGGAGAGAGAGAGAGAGAGAGAGGAGAGAGAGAGAGAGAGAGAGAGGAGAGAGAGGAGAGAGAGAGGGAGAGAGAGAGAGAGAATCGAGAGAGAGAGAGAGAGAGAGAGAGAGAGAGAGAGAGGAGGAGAGGAGGAGAGAGAGAGAGAGAGAGAGAGAGGAGAGAGAGAGAGAGAGCGAGAGAGAGAGAGAGAGAGAGAGAGAGAGAGAGGAGATGAGAGAGAGGAGAGAGGGAGAGAGAGAGAAGAGAGAGAGAGAGAGAGAGAGATTTTAGTAGCTTAAACTTCCTATGGGTTGTTTTGCTAGTCAGATAAATCTCTGGAGAGATATGTGTCCTTATGTTAGATGTCCTGGGTGAATGCATGAATCAATGATAGCATTGATGTTATGGGTAGAAATTCTTTACAGCAAATGTTGTTTCTTGGCATGAATGCACGAATGTGCAATACGTTTTCTAAGCTTTTCACTTGCATTCTGTTCCTTATCATATTTGTTCAAGTTCATTTGAGACACAATAATCTCCCTTGTTAATCGCCTTCAGTAGGAGGGAAGGGTGAAGGGAGGGGGAAGAGAGGGGGTAGTCAGGGAACTCATATCGTGAGAGAGGTTACTGTCAATCAGCACCCATACGCTAATCCTTACACACTGCCCTCCCACTCTCGCTTCTCTTTGAAGAGTTTTGACGTCTGAGAAACGACTTATTTGTGCCAAAAAGTAATAAAAAGGTTGATATGAAATGTTGATATGGTCCTTTATGAAATGAACATGAAAAACAGCCAACATAAACCCCAAACAAAATAGAAACCAGCCAAAAAATCCGCCCAACCGCCAGAGCGAAAAATTCCCCGCCGGAAAGTATAACATATCGCCCAATTTGGCGTGAAACCCACCCACCTGGCAACTTTGAAGAGGGGCAGCGGGCGACCTGGCTGCCCGAGACAAAGCACACTCGCAAGCGCACAGCCGGCGGTTGCCAGAATATCAACATATTAACAATTACTAATACCACCATTACAGGCGAGAGAGAGAGAGAGAGAAAAAAAAAAATGTGAGTACAAGATAAAACAAATAGATTAAGATAGATTAAGATGATCAAGACTGCAAAAAACGTTACTTATGAGGAAAAACAACAAGGATACGGAAAAAAACCAGGAAGAGAAACAAAGGAAGAAATCTTAAAATGCAAGACAAAGAAAAGAAAAAGTGACAGTGGTACGTCAGTTTTGGAAGAAAGACTTGGATTAGCATACCCACCTATCAAGAGAGAAGTGTGGGGAAGAAAATTGCTGGGAAGAAAAGAGTGGCGGAGAGAACGGCGAAGTCAGTCATTGTTTTGTATTCAGGCGCCCTCGGCTGTCTGTTCCACATAATGCCACGACACATGAGTGCTCGGGCATGCATCGTCACTTGAATCTCCTTTAAAGAAAGTCTCTATGATTTTATTTGTCTTTATCTCCTTTACTGTTGGCTGCAGAATCTCTCCCGAGGGAATACCAGCATCACAAACTTCAGGAAGCTACCTCGGGTCAAACATAAACTTTTAACCTTACGCGCGTGTGTGTGTGTGTGTGTGTGTGTGTGTGTGTGTGTGTGTGTGTGTGTGTGTGTGTGTGTGTGTGTGTGTGTGTGTGTGTGTGTGTGTGTGTGTGTGTGTGTGTGTGTGTGTGTGTGTGTGTGTGTGTGTGTGTGTGTGTGTGTGTGGTGTGTGTGTGGTGTGTGTGGTGTACTGTGCGTGTGCGTGTGTGTGTGGGTGATTGTGTGTTGTGTGTGTTGTGTGTGTGTTGTGTGTGTGTGTGTGTGTGTGTGTGTGTGTGTCTTCACAATGTACTTACGAGAACTCTAAATTATCACCACCACCTTCTACTATTATTTTCTCCAGTATGTTAACTGGAAGAGCTAATCAGATTCCTTTCACCCCTACCATTGCTCATCAATAAAGCAATGTTCATGGAAACAATCATCTAGTCACGATAAATGATGAGTGCAACATACGACGTAGTTTTCCTTTCTTTTATGTAAAGAAAATATCACGTAACTTTGCAATTACTTTTCCCGCACACCTGCTCGGCTTAATGGTGGTGTTCTTTAGATAGATACTGCCGTGCCCTGCCCTCACTGCTGTCACCGTTGGTAGGCGGGGCTGCCACTGCACAGGCCTGCCCACTCGTGATACATATATTGTTTTATTCAGTAGTGTTTGTATGTTTGTTTGTTTGATAGCATGATAACTCGAAAATTGTTCAAGGTATCCTTTCCAAATTGTTATGGCAACAGAACAAGATATTACCAAAATCTTGGAAGAGTTCGTAAATGAGCATTATCCGATAAAAAGCCAAGGTCACAAAGACCCAATAAGTCATGTCACCTGTGCCAGTTAAGTATGAATCTCTCCTCTCCTCTCAATGGGCGAGCACACACTGCTCCCATGTCCTGTCCTTTTAGCACAGTTCTGTGGGACTGCTATATACTTATAATAGTGCATATATACACACATGCGCGGGTGGTGATTTTGCGTCCATGACACTCTAGACTCACACGTCGCCTCCGTGGTGCAGTGGCTAGCGTGCCCGGCTACGAATCTGCGGGCCCTGGTTCGATCCCGGGCCAGGGCAAGCCGGTGACCAGCCTACCCAGCTGTTCTTCCTTCCCTTCGGGGTTGATAAAAGGGTACCTGGGGTAACCTGGGGAAGGTAACTGTGATAACCCGGGAGTCACACTAGCCCTGTGTCCCGGGGAAACGGGTCCTCACCCACCACAGGCTCTAAGGGCTAATGCCACGGAGATGAGCACCGCATGCCACGCACAGCTTAGCGTATGCTCCCATCTTTACCTTTTACTTACACTCTAGTTTAGATTATTGTCAATTGTTCAAGGTACGTACAGTGGTAATAATTTTGTTTATGGGCGAATACTGACCATTTAACTTACCACGGTCTAATGAAATTTAATACCTCTGAGTAAGAATATGATCAAACATATTTCAGAGCATCATTCATTAGTTATTAATTGCATCAAACAAGCTCTTTTGTTGATCAATTAAGGGCACTCGTGGAGAATGTGGGTCCCGGTGTTGTGCGAAATGTTGTGCGAAATGTTGTCAACGCGCGAACTCCTGTAGACCCCTCCATATTTCACTGGTTTTACAGCTTAACTGCTCCCCTGATACATGTTAAAGGCAACATTGAGGCACTAGGTTTCCATGAGATCCCTTATAAGGATTAATAGTTGCTCAAAAGCTTAAAATATCTACGTCAAAAAGTTCAAACAGGAGTATGGTTCTTATCAAGTATAATTATTATGATTTGTCTGGATACCATTGCATCTAACTACTCTCATAAATTAATATGTATCTCAGAGTACCATATAACATGTTTCAGAGCAGCAGTAAACTTAAAAGACATGCAAATCAAAGTGAAAAAGCGTAACCTTCTCGTAGCTAGGTTACCTAATTATATTCTTTGATTTACATGTTTTACAGCATTACTGCTGCCCTGAAGCATATTACAGGGTACTCTGAGATACATATTATTTTATTTGAGTAGTTAGATGCACTGGTGTCCAGACAAAGGATAATATCTACACCGACAAAGGCTTTACTTTTTGACGTAAATATTGTAAGCTTTTGAGTAACTATTATTACTTGTAAGTGTTCTCATGGAAAGCTAGTGCCTCTATGTTGCTTGTAACATGTATCAGGGCAACAGTTAAGTCGTAAAACCAGTGAAATAAGAGAGATGAATGGAGGGGTCTACAGGATTTCGCGCTGACAATATTTCGCGCAACACCGGGACCCACATTCTCCACGAGTGCCCAATTAAGAGCCGCCTACTCCTCACCTAATCCTAGGCGTCACTATTAATTAATGATGACAGGTGGTGCATCACAAGGGCTTTCCTGGATAACAGCAACCAATTATAAGCTTAAACCATGAGCTGTAATTGAAGAGACCGTCATTCGAGTACGTCCTTCATCCTTGCTTGTCATGCCTATCACACCCACGTTCTTCCTTCTTTCCTTCATACATATGCAAGTCTATACCACATGACCGCTGCCGCTACAGCAGTACCCAGGTCACGATAAACAGTACCCAGGCCACGATAAACAGTACCCAGGCCATGATAAACAGTGCCCAAGCTATGTTAACAGTGCCCATGCCACGATAAACAGTACCCATGTCACGATAAACAGTACCCATGTCACGATAAACAGTACCCATGCCACGATAAACAGTACCCAGGCCACGATAAACAGTACCCAGGCCATGATAAACAGTGCCCAAGCCACGATAAACAGTACCCAGGCCACGATAAACAGTGCCCAAGCCACGATAAACAGTGCCCAAGCCATGATAAACAGTGCCAGTCAGCGCTACTCATTGCATCCCCACACACGGCCTGCCTTTCTAACTTGGTGCTGCTGGCCGCTGTACGTCTTCCAAGAACCTCCATCGCCGGACTCTACTCATCCAAAGCCCAAAAGGATGGCAGGAAGATGAAACGCACGCACGCACGCACGCACGCACGCACGCACGCACGCACGCACACACACACACACACACACACGCACACACGCGCACACGCACACACGCACACACGCACACACGCACACACACACACACACACACACACAACACACACAACACACACACACACACACCACACACAACACACACACACACAACACACAACACACAACACACACACACACACACACACACACTCTTCTACAGTTTGTCTCTACTGTGTATACTAATCTAGATAGGAAATTTTATGTCGCAAGTGTTTTCTTAGATATATCAAAGGCATTTGACTCATTAGACCATCACATACTACATGCTAAACTAATGAATATTGGTGTGAGGGGACCTGCTTATTACTTATTAGTGAGCTACTTATCTGATCGCAAGCAATTTGTTCTCTGCAATGGTGAGTATTTTGAGTGTAAGTCCATCAAGCAAGATTTTCCACAAGGTTCGATTTTAGGCCCCATCTTGTTTCTGATATATGTAAATGACATAACTAATGCAAGTAATAGTGCTACTTTTACCTTATTCGCAGATGACACAAGCTTCATAGTCACAGACAAAAGTCTTTTATCCCTTCACAATAAACTAACTCATGAATTAACTAATGTAAACAACTGGATTAAAGCTAACAAGTTAAGACTCAATATCAATAAAACTCATCTTATGTTATTCCAGAACAGGTCTTTAGTGCATGACTTGGACCCTGTAGGTATAGGTAGTGAAATTGTTAACCGTGTATAGTCGACAAAATTTTTAGGTGTCATAATAGATGAGTATTTCAAATGGAAGCAACACATTTCTCATGTTTGTGTTAGTATATCCAAGATATGTGGTGTCTTATATCGCAATCGTTACAAACTCACAACTGAAGCAATGTTAACCATATATTATACACTTTGTTATTCCAAAATGATGTATTGCATATCTATATGGGGTTGCACTTGGCCATCATTCTTAGACAGTGTGTTCAAGGCTCAGAAGGCAATTCTACGCGTTCTAACCTTCAAGAAAAATTTGATGCAACGGAGGAGATATTTTCATCTTTAAATTTATTAAAAGCCCTTTTATCCATAAATACTTCATGTTGATAACTATATTGAATTCTATAAAAAAGAATGATAACATTTTCCAGGTGCAAGTATCATGCTCATATACAAGAAGAAATCAAATTAATTTAGTATGTCCTCCATTTAGAACAACACTATACAGTAATTCTATCCTGTGTCTCGGTCCTAGGGTGTGGAATTCCTTACCTAGTCTAGTAAGAAACAATATTAATGTTTGTACCGTTAACAGCTTCAAGTATAGAATAAAAAAGTATCTTTTGCATTCACAAACACAATGAAAGAATACATATAATATATGAGGTCTTTTTTTGCTGCATATATCTATAATAATATAAGCGAAAGTGTGTGTGTCTGTGTGTGTGTGTGTGTGTGTGTGTGTGTGTGTGTGTGTGTGTGTGTTGTTGTGTGTGTGTGTGTGTGTGTGTGTGTGTGTGTGTGTGTGTGTGTGTGTGTGTGTGTGTGTGTGTGTGTGGTATAGGTTCCGCCCCCCGTGGCGGAATCCCATCATATGGCACAGTTTTGGAACCAGGTTGACCAGGGGAAGGTTTTAAGCCCACTTATGGGATGATCCGATCACTTTTTTTTTTTTTTTTTTAGTAGCCTATTAGCGAGAATTGTGAAAAAAAAGTGGGTTGCGAGAATTGAGGAAACCTTGATGTAGGGCGATGGGTAATGGGTGAGTGAATGGGTGGGGTGATGGGTAATGGGTGTGGGGTGATGGGTAATGGGTGTGGGGTGATGGGTGAGTGAATGGGTGGGGGTGATGGGTTGGGGGTGATGGGTGATGGGTGAGGGAATAGGTGGGGGGTGATGGGTAATAGGTGAGTGAATGGGTGTGTGGTGATGGGTAATGGGTGAGTGAATGGGTGGGGGGTGATGGGTGTGGGGTGATGGGTGAGTGAATGGGTGGGGGGTGATGGGTTGGGGGTGATGGGTGATGAGTGAGGGAATAGGTGGGGAGTGATGGGTAATGGGTGAGCGAATGGGTGTGTGGTGATGGGTAATGGGTGAGTGAATGGGTGGGGGGTGATGGGTAATGGGTGAGTGAATGGGTGGGGGTTGATGGGTAATGGGTGAGTGAATGGGTTGGGGATGATGTGAATGGATTGGCGTTAATACATACATTTCTACATCCATGATTTCAGGAAAGTTAGAAGGGGCTATCTGGAGAGTCTGTGTTTGGTGGGCCGAAGGCCCACCAATAGCCCTCCGCAGGAGCTAGCCAAAAAGTCCGCCCGGAGGGCGGCTTTGCGGCTAGTGATATCATATTGTAAGGGTCAACTTGTATACTTTGTTAATATTTATATAATTTAAGTAAATATCAATGATTATGTTGTGTATGTGTACATTGTGTGTGGATGAGTATGTATGTGTGTGTGTGTGTGTGTGTGTGTGTGTGTGTGTGTGTGTGTGTGTGTGGTGTGTGTGTGTGTGTGTGTGTGTGTGGGGGGGGGGGGGGGGGGGGGGGGGGGTTATGTGTGTGGTTTCATCTATTTTATATGTATGAATATGTTTACTGTATGCTCGTATATGTTTATATGTTTGTGCATATGTATGGTATGTATATATGTACGAGTACGTGTGTGTGTTTATATAGATAGTATACGTTAGTATGAGTTTAAGGATATTTACAGTTGTTTTATATGAATACTACATAGAGATGATATAATAGTCTTCGCTCTGGAATGTGGACATATTACCTTGCTTAATAACTGGGTCTGCTAACGAGAGTTTTCTCAGCAGACTTTTCCACGAAAGGTTAATGATGGATTTATTATTTATGTGTGTTCTTATGGCAATAACATGTTTGAACTTGAACTTGAACTTGAACTTGAACACACACACACACACACTCCGTAGGGAATTAGGGATCTCCGTAGTGTAAGGGTTAGCACGCTCGGCTCACAACCGAGAAGTCCCTGGTTCGATCCCCGGGCGGAGCGAAGACAGACGGGCGGTCTTCTTAAAACCCGAGCCCCTGTCCACCCAACAGTGAATGGGTACCGGGTGTTAGCCGGGGGTTTGTGACCCGCCCCCCGGGGTGGTGGCTTCGGCCAGCACTAAGAACTAAGGATGAATGATAAAAATGTTGATATGGAGACGGGGCCATACGAGCGTCACTCTGGCCCTGTAAAATACAACTAGATGAATACACACACACACACACACACACACACACACACACACGCAACCCCTCCCCGACACATACTTACACATATTATTCTGTGTGACGTTACCTGCCAGCCTGTAATTAGGTGGTAATCCCCACCACGATACACAAGCCTCTGTGCAACCCGGCCGATATGAGTCCCCGATCAACCCATCCGGCAATTTATATCTATACGGTGAATAAATTGAAAGTGCATTATTGAAAATGTGTTTGTGTGTGTGTGGTGTGTGTGTATGTGTGTGTGTGTATGTGCGTGTGTATGTGCGTGTATTAACCCACGGTCTTGCCCACACGAGCTGGACTCACGATCGCAAGTTAACCTTCCCGAAAAGAGCTTGAGGCTCGTAGTGACCCCTCTTTGGGTAATGCTGGGACCTCACACACCACACCCACCCCATTCCCTTGCTCAAAGGTATATGTAACCGTCCACATTGGTCAGTGAAAATTCCCGATGTTTGTTTGTGTATGTATGTGTGTACAGCAACCTTAACACATAATCCTTAATGGCATGCCAGGGATATTATAGACATGCCTATTTGATGCCTACAAGGCAGACTTGCCGAGACATGAATATTATATAATATTCAAATCGCATCTCCGCAAGCAACACCAACTATGATGCCTGCGCCAGTCCTGGCTCACGTGTTATAGAAACTGTTTAGAGAAGGTTACAAACACGTCATAGCCATTAAGCCTACAAGGAAACCATCCTGGATGATACAATATATATGTATATAATCCTTGAAAATGTATTCGCCGGGAAAAGGATTTTTCGTGGTCAGTTATCAGGTCAATATCAATAACACTACACCAAACAATCGCCGACCATCTACCGCAGGCATATATACTGCACATTGCTCTCTACCATACAGGTCGTCCCTATCTGGAAAGAGAAAGGGGACCGTCAGGACTGCAACAATTACCGCGGTATTACTTACACTGCTCGCTTGCCAGGCAAGGTGCTTGCCCATCTATTGCTGACACGGATCCGCAGTCATCTGCTGAAGCATCAGAGACCTCAGCAGTCTGGGTTCACGCCTGGTAAGTCAACAACGGACCGTATCCTAGCGCTTCGTGTCCTGGTGGAACGCCGACGTGGGTTTCGACAGGGGATGCTTGCAGCCTATATGTTGATCTCAAGAAGGCGTTTGACTCAGTCCATCGTGAGTCACTTTGGGATCTTCTGTGACTTCGCAGGATTCCTGCAAGGAATATTGGTTTGATAACCGGTTCTGGGACTGAGAGTGCTGTGAAGTGTGAGGCAGGTGTATCCAGCTTCTTTCCTGTTAATACAGGAGTGAGGCAAGGGTGCGTCCTTGCCCCATCACTTTTCAGCGCTTGTATGGACTGGGTATTGGACAAGGTTGTAGATCAAAGTGATTGTGGACCATCCGTCGGCAACACCAAGATCACTGATCTTGTTTTTGCCGATGATGCAGTAATCTTTGCTGAGTCGCTGGAGGTCCTGGTGATGGCTCTCGAGGCGCTGCACGAGGAGGCAAAGCCTTTGGAACTTGAGGTCTCCTGGCTTAAGACTAGGATCCAGGTGTTTGGAGACCTACTAGATGAAGCAGTACCGTCTGTTCATGCGTACGGCGAGGACGTTGAGATCTTGGAAAGTTTTAGATACCTTGGTAGCGCAGTCCATATTGACACCGGGTCACGTCAAGAAGTCTTACGGTGGATTGGCATAGCCCACGGTGCGATGGACTAGCTCAATGGGAGTATTTGGCGTTGTCGGTACCTGTGCAGGTGGACAAAGATCCGAATCTTCAAGTCGCTTGTGATCCCTGTCTTACTATATGGTTGTGAGACATGGACACTAAATAGTGACTTGAAGAGACGAATCAATGCTTTTGGTAATAAGTGTCTTTGCAGAATCATGGGGTATCGCTGGGATGATTACGTGTCAAATCAGCGATTGCACCGTGAGACTGAATCGAGGCCTATTACCTGCATAGTCCGTCAACGCCAACTTCGGCTATATGGGCATGTGGCACGCAACCCTGAAACCGATCCTTCTCATCGGGTTGTATCTGTAAGAGACAATCCGGCGTGGAGGAGGCCAAGGGATGGCCCACAAGGCTCGTGGCTGGGGCAAGTTGATGTTTCTTGTCGAGAGCTGCTTGGTATGGGAAAGGAGCCTGCATGGAGACTCGCGCGTGGTGACCCCCGGAAGTGGCGTCGTAGGGTTGACGAGGCAACGCGCCCCCCGGCGTATGCCCTCAATGATTGATACAGGGTCAGGTTTGGTAAAGGTACGCAAAAGTAATCAGAAATCACGGCGCCAGATGTCAATTATGGTATGAAAGGAACCGGCAACCTAGACAGGATACCCTGTAATAAGATAATCACAAAAAAAAGTTACCTATTACGATATGAATGTTTTAATAATGGTAACAATTTTCTTTTGAAACTTCCAACGCACTACTATGCAATTAGTTGCCTAATAACATGGCGTTTTTTCTGCTTGTCTTTTGAACCAGAATGAATCCCAGTCTTGGATGATCTCTCCCTCACTCTTCTCAATCTTTCCTTGGTTGTCTTTAAAGGCCTAATTTCCAATTACCATCCACCTAAGGGCCAGTTGCAAGAAGGTCTCGTCGTGTGCCCTATAGGGTCCGGGGCGTGGAAAGGGCCCGACTGAAAAGGGTTTAAGAAAAGCGTCATTTCCCCCCCCATCGGTCCCTATGGGAAAATAATTTTTTTTTGTGGGCCCCCCCGGGAACCCCCCCTACCGATGAATGATCGAGGGGAAAACCAATATATAATAAAAAATTTTCCATTGAAATCAATAACCCAACATTTTCAAATGTGAAAAATTTCTGAAGAAGAACCCAACGCGGTTACTAAGCCAAAAAGGGAATCAAATTTCCAAATTTTTCATTTCCCTTTTGAACTAAGACAAGGGATGGAATTCCGCGCCCCCTAGGGTGGGTGATGTGGGGGGGCTTGCAGGGGGGCGGAGCCCAATCCCCCAACCTCGGGAGAACGTTGTCTCTACCTAACCGTTTTTTCCTGAAGAAAAATGATCAATCCCACCCCGGGTAAAAAGAAATATAGGACATCCCTATATGGTTACTAAGGGGACCCCTTTCCCCACCCCTTTAAACAATACCAATCCCCGCTGGGTTTACCCCGTAGGGATAGTATAAGTGAACGGGATTTTAAAAATAGATTGTTTGTATGGTACTTTTATGCAGTTACCTTTTCGAAATTTTAATAAGAAATATGGCAAACATTATGAAAGAATCATCTGGAAAGGCAATGAATTGAAATCATGAGAGAGAGAGAGAGAGAGAGAGAGAGAGAGAGAGAGAGAGAGAGAGAGAGAGAGAGAGAGGAGAGAGAGGAGAGAGAGATGAGAGAAGAGAGAGAGAGGAGAGAGAGAGAAGAGAGAAAAGGAGGAGAAAAAGGAGAGAGGAGAGAGAGAAGAGAAGAGAGAGAGAGGAAGAGAAGGGGGAGAGAGAAGAGAGAGAGAGAGGGGAAGAGAGAGAGAGGGGGAGAGAGAGAGAGAGGAAAAGGGGGAGGGGAGAGAGAGAGAGAAAAGAGAGAGAGAGAGAGAGAGAGATGGGGGAGAGAGGGGAGAGAGGAGAGAGAGGAGAAGAAAAGAGGGAGGAGATAGAGAGAGAGAGGAAGGGGAGAGGGGGGAGAGGGGGGGGGGGGGGATGAGGAGGAAGAGGTTGAGCTGGAACCCCTCGGGGCGAGACATGGTAACTCAAATGCCCAAACCTCAAAAAGGGGGAAAAATTTTTTGTACCCCCTTTTTTTCCCTATTAAAAAAGCATTGCTAATACATGATTCGTTTATTTTTATATTATAAAAAAACAATAATTCCAGATAGAAATGCCCAGGAAGAATTTCTTTATATTTGGGAAAAATTTTTTCATTATATTTATCGCAGGGGGCGGGTTTCCCCACCTCGCTCCCGAGTCGGGACATCATACTTTTTGGGGGGCAAAATAACCCGTTCAGGGAAAATTTTTAAAGGAGTATACGCCCCCGGTCGGGCCCCACTCACTATCGAGTACCGAGGGAAAAAACACCCAATTCTTGAACGGGGCCCTTAAAACTACATTCTCCCCCCCCAAAGGAAATTTTTGAACGAAACTACGTGGGGGTTCACTTCGGCCTAAATTTTCCAAATTCCCTCACGGATATGCAACGCACGAAGGTAATAGTGTTTGTACTATACACTCTAAAAAGGGCCGTAAGGTATTGTCCCCTTTTAACATATATAATAATTAACCCTTTGCAACATCTTTATTTCAAAACAAAAAAAAATTTCCCACCCAATTTTAAAATTGTTGTATGAATAAAAAAAAAAAAAAAAGGTTTAAAGGTAGAAGAAAGAAGAAGTTTGGGCCCGGGAGATAGGGGGGAACGCTGGGGGGTGATTGAATTACGCGGTGATTAATTAAAGGTGAGATTTTTCCGACAGCCACTGGGGGGCACATTACATCGCCTGTAAAAAACGTATAACAAATTTTCCCTGACAGTGTGTCGGGACGGGGGGGTGGGGTGGAGGAGGGGAAGGGACGGGGAAAGGGGGGCTACGGGGGAGGGGAGGGGGGGGGGAAAAGGGCTGAGGGAAAGGGTTTGGGAAGGGGGGGGGGAGCGGGCGACGGAAGGAGGGGGGGGGGACGGGGAGCGGGCGACGGAGGGTGGAAGGGGATGGGCAGCGGGGCGGGACGGAGGGTGGAAGGGGGGGGAAAAGGCTGGGGGGGAGGGGGAAGGGGGAGGGGGGACGGGGCCAAAAGGGAAAGGGGGAAAGGGGGGGGGACAGGGCTGACGGAGGGGGGAAAAGGGGTGGGGGGAGCGGGGTGACGGGGGGTTTGGAAAAGGGGGGGGGAAAGGCTGACGGGGGTTTGGGAAGGGGGGGGGAAAAGGCTGAGGGAAAAGGTGGAAGGGGCGGGAAAACAGGATTTGACGGAGGGGGGAAAGGGGAAAGGGGAGCCGGTAAAGGGGGGGTAAAAAGGGGCGGGGAGCGGGCTGACGGAGGGGGGAAAGGGGACGGGGAGCGGGCTGACGGAGGGGGGAAAGGGGGCGGGGAGCGGGTGACGGGGGGTTTGGGAAGGGGACGGGGAGCCGGCTGACGGGGGGGAAAGGGACGGGGAGGGGGCCGGGAGGGAGTGGGGGAAGGGGACGGGGACAGGGGACGGAGGGGGGAAAAGGGGGAGTGGACGGGGCTGACGGATTTTGGAAAGGGGGACGGGGAGGGGGGGCGACGGGGGGTTTGGAAAAGGGAGACGTGGACGGGGGCTGACGGAGCCCAAAGTCTAATTAGATTTAAGTCAGTACACGGCAGGGGGGGGGAACGTCACGCGGGTTCAGTGGGTACAAAAATCTCGGGAAAGCGGACCCAATTAAGGGGGGAAAATTTTGTATTTTTACCCCTTTTTTTTTTAAACTTTTGAACACCTGTCACTTTGTTTATTATTTTTTTATCACATTGGGTGTTTACTTTATTGCAAATGCCCGGGTAGACCGCACGTTTATAGTATAAATTCACATTGTTTATTTTATATAAAGAAAATGTTGTCCTTAGGCATACCCATAGACCACTGATACCGGACTGCACACGGGGACAAATTTTGAATTGGGGGGTTTGCATAGGGGACGCGGGGCCCCCGAAAAAAGAGATGTAGGGTTTATGGACTAAAATATAACGGTTTATCAGTTTTTAATTTTGATATCGAAATCTTCGTAAATTTTGTTCTAAAATTTATTATAAAAAAAATAACATTTAAAACCCCCCCTAAAAAAAATGCCATTACGAGACTATGAAGAAAAAATGCAGAATTTAATATTCATTTAACTCTTCGCCATTTAAAATTTTGGGTTTTAACCCTTTTATCATGAAGGGTTTACCCAATAGAAGTCCCAATCATTTTTTTCATTGCTATTTTTGTTATCTGATAAATTAATTAGAACCATGCATAAAATTAGTTTTTTAAAAAAAATAAATAAAATCAAAAATCTTTTTAATTTTCCCAAAGAGATTTTAAATTTATTTATAAAATTTTTCTTTTTCTGAAAAAAATAAAATTAGCACCATGGAAAATTAGCGTTAAGTAAAAAAAAAACCCTCTAAATTCGGGAAATTCCCGATGTTTGATTTTATTTATTTTTTTAACGCAAATTTTATGGATAATTCTATTTAAATTTTAATCAGAAAAACAAAAATATAGCAAGGAAAAAGCAAAAAAATTGCGCTTTTTTTAATCCTTATGAAAAAAGTTGACTTGAAAAATTTTAAAAATGGCGAGGAGTTAAAGGGTGAATTTTAAAAGTTAATGCTTTTTCTTCGTTTCTTAAGGGCATTTCTTTCCCCGGTTTTACGTTTTTTTATTTGATAATATTATAGAAAAAACCATTTACGAAGATTACAGTATATCGTTTACTGATAAACAGTCAATTGAGGATAAAAAAGGTAAAGAGGGGAGCTTTAGCTAAGCTGCGCGGGGGATGCGGTGCTCATCCCCGGGGCATTAGCCCTTAGAGCCTGTGGGGGTGGGGAAACCCTTTCCCCCGGGACACAGGGCTATTTGGGGACCCCCCGGGTTACCACATTTACCTTCCCCGGTTACCCCAGGTCCCCTTTTTATAACCCGGGAAAGGGAAAGGGGAAGAAACACCCTGGGGTAGGTCCCTCCCCGGGTTTCCCCTGGCCCGGGATCAAAACCGGGGCCCCGCAGTTTCTTTAGCCGGGAACGTACCCCTGCCCCACGGAGACGACAATAATGATAAATCAATCAATCATTGGGGGATACCCCCGGGGGGGGGCGCGCCCCCTCCCCCACCCTACGACGCCCCCTCCCCGGGGGGCACCACGCGCGAGATCCCCCTGCAGGGCTCCTTTCCCCTTCCAAGGGAGCTCTTGACAAAAAACAATTTTCCCCAGCCCCGAGCCCTTTTGGGCGCCCCCTTGGCCTCCTCCATGGGCCCGGGTTTTTCTTTTCAGATACAACCCGATGGGGAAAGGAAACGGTTTCAAGGTAGGTTTTGGGACATGCCCCTATAGCCCAAAATTTGGGGCGGGCGGATAGAAAGGTTTAAAAAGCCCCCCATTCCCGTCTCCGGGGCAACCCGATTTGAAAATGTAATCATCCCGCATACCCCATTTATTCTGCGAAGGAAAACCCTTCTTACTAAAGGCATTGATTTTGTCTCTTCCCAAATTTAATATTTAGGTCCTGTCTCACAAAATATAGATTTAAAACCCGGGATAAAAAGGACTTTAAAATCCCGGGTCTTTTTTCCTCCCGCCAAAAGGTTTCCGACAACGCCAAATACTCCCGCTGAGCGAGTCCATAAAAACCCTGGGCTATGCCAACCGCCGTTTAAAACTTCTTGACGTGACCCCCCGTCATTTTGGGGCTGCGCTACCCAAAGGGATGTAAAAACTTTCCAAAAATCTCAATGTCCTTTGCCACAGCAAAGAAAAGACTGTATGCTTCAATTTTGTAAGTCTCCAAATACCTGGAACCCCTTTGGGCTTTTAGCCGGAGACCTCAAGTCCCCAAAAGGGTTTTCCTCCTCGTGCACCGCCGAGAGCCATCACTAGGGCCCCAGGGGGATCAGCAAAATTTTCTGCATCATCGGCCCCAAAAAAAAGACCTTTTTTTCTTGGTGTTGCCGGGGGAGGGTCCCCCAATCACTTTGATTACAAATGTCCAAAAACCCCGTTTTCCCAAAAAGCGTTTAAAAGTGAGGGGGAAGGACGCAGCCTTGCCTCACTCCTGTATTAAAAGGAAAAAAAGCTGGTACAAACCTTTCCCCACACTTCACAGCACCCCTCGCCCAGAAACAGAACCCGTTATCAAACCCAAAAGTCCTTTCAGGAAAACCCTCGAAGTCGCAAAAAGATCCCAGAGGGACTAAAGATGCACGAGCAAAAAGCCCTTTTGAGATCAAAATAGGCTGCAAGCATCCCCCGTCGAAAAATCACCCTCGGCGTTCCACAAAGGGCACGAAGCGCTAGGGTACGGGATATATCGTATAAAATCGTATAATAGAAAAATATGGCGTATATAATATTTAAAAACCGAGCGGCCCTCCCACTTCAGGGCAAGTTTATGCCCCTGTGCAACAGGCCGAATTCCCTGCCAGTCCAGGTAACCCGGGGTCTATGGCATACCATAAAAAAAATAGATAGTTTACGTTTAAAAAAATGACGATGTCTCTACCGTAGATAGAGAAAGTAGTAAAATAAACCCGGACAACTTTTTTTTTTGTTTACAGACGTGGGGTGGCTTTTAAAACTTTCATTTCTAAAATCCATTTTTCAGGAAAATTTTGAAGGGGGATCGGAGATTGTGTCTTTTTTAACTTTATCGTGTAAAAATTTTGGGGTATAAATGAAAAAACTTTTTCAAAAATATCCCCACAAATTGGGGTACCAAAAAAGGAAGCCGCCATTTAGTGTTATTTTTTGAGTGTCGTACAGCTGTCGCGTGCCCAAAAAAAAAAAAGCGGAGTGAAATTTTAAAAAACCCTTATACTTGCAGGGTTAAAAAAGAAAAAAACAAAGTGAAAAAACAGGTAGATTATCCCCCCATGATATAAACTACTGGGTTTTTTTTTCTTTAGTGGCACATACAAATCAGTTTGTAAAAGCTATTTTTGTAAATTTTGGCGTGGGGACATGGAAAGGGAAAGGGGGGACCCCGGGCTGTTTCCCCCCCCGGGAATAAATTTACGTTTTCTTTTATAAAATTTTTAATGGGACACTATTTTTTACACATCGGAAAAAAACCATATCGAAATTAACCTATCTTCGTTAAATTTATTATTATATCCCTTAATTAATGGCAAATCCCTTGTAACCTTTTTCCCCATAAATTTTCCCCCAATAAACAAATTCACTTTAGCCCTTGTTAAATTTGGTTAATTCCCCCTTTTCCCCTTTAAATTTTAAAATCAAAAAAGGAAAATAATCCTTGTCCCTTTTAAAAATTTGGGATATAGTTTAAAAAATTTTTTTTCCCAAAATGGCCCGCCACCCCAAACCCCTTTCCTAGTCAACGTTACAAATAAGGACTAGAGTCCTATTAACTAAACATAAACAAATCCACGCAAAGGACTAAGTTTTGGAAGGGAGGCCCTGACGTCATTGCGCGCCCCGACCAAATTTTGGGTCCCAAAGGGGAAATAAAATTCATATTTTCAGATTTGGACGGGATGTGGAAGGGGACGGGGGCGGGCTGGGCGGGGGGGTGGGGAAAGGGGGCGGGGGAGGGGGCTAGGAAAGGGGGACGGGGACGGGGAATAGGGGCCCCCTGGAGGGGGAAGGGGACGGGGCCCCCCCGGGGTGATGGGGGGTGGAAGGGCGGCTGGTTTCGCAACATAATCTCCCAAAAAAATTTGTTTTTTAAGTTTAAAAATGAAAAATGCCCCCCCCCCGGGTTGTGAGAACCCAAAAGAAAGAAAAGGGAAAATCTTTTCCCGAAAGAGAAAGTCTGTATTAATCCAGTGTTTAAAAAAGGAAAAACATGAGTGGTGAAAGAACCCGTAGAAAAGGAATTTTCCAACAGTAAACGGGGTTACTGCGGGGGAAAAGATTTAAAAGGGGAAAAGGGGGCCCCAAAGGGGGGGAAAAATTTTGGGAAAACCGAGGGGGGAAGAGAGGGAGGGGAAAAGAGGGAGAGAAGAGAGGAGGGAAAAAGTTTGAAGAAAAGAATTGAAAGGGGGGGCCCTTCCCCCAAAAGAAGCCGTTGGAGAAAAGGAGGAGATAAAAGGGAAAAGGGAGGAGAAGGGGGAGCTGAGGGGGCGAGAAGGTTGGGGGGAGGAAATTGAATCTCTTTTAAGGGTACTGGTGTGATGGGAGGGCAGGACTGAGGGACGCCAGGCCCATGAGGCCCTTTGGGGGACGTGCTGTGTTTTTGGGGGGATGGTGATACAAAATAACACAAAGGAAAAACAGACTGCAGCACCCCTACTGGCCCAAACGAGGCTGCCTGTGTGACTTGTTTTTACCATTATAGTTTTTACGTGTTAGAAATAAAATAGCAATGACGTGTTGGTGGTAGTAGTGATGGTGGAGGATTTTGTGGTTGTGGTAATACTAGTGCGAAGACAAGTTTGTATGTGCGTAGCGGCAGCAGAGTTATGAAGTGTTACGATTTGAGATATTCCGGATGAAGAGCAATGGGCCCTCGGTATTGGTGATATAGAATGCATAAATGGAATGACTGACATTAAAGGCTAGGGTGAGATTGATGGGATCTACATAAATATTGGGGCGTGCAGCCGTTCTAGGGATTAGATCATTAGAGAGTTCACACAACATGAACGATGCCCAGCCCTCTGACCTTTACGATGACCTGCAAATTATTTATCTATTAGTGCGGAGATTAATGAGAAGGCATGGATGCTGTCTCTGTCTCTGTCTCTCTCTCTCTCTCTCTCTCTCCTCTCTCTCTCTCTCTCTCTCTCTCTCTCTCCTCTCTTCTCTCTCTCTCTCTCTCTCTCTCTCTCTCTCTCTCTCTCTCTCTCTCTCTCTCTCTCTCTCTCTCTCTTCCCATATTGACTTCTACATATTAGGAACATATCAATAGAATTATACATTATCATTGTCAATTATACATCATAATTATGTACTATTTAATCAAAGTCACGCACTATATCTGACCACAAAATGAGCAAGTTACCCCGTACATCGGGCAGGGGTGTAACCTGCCAGATGATCAGTAGAGAGGAAAGTGTCCCTGGAGAAAATTGTCAGCGCTTCTAACGAACGCTGTGGGTCGGTAGCCTGGGTCAGTCTATAGGCTCATGCGAAAGCTCTCGTCGGTGCTCCAGTAGTCAAAATCGTCGTTTATTCGATTTCTCAATTCCAATATCGAAAAACGATCGTCAAAGTTTAGTACCTGAGAGACACCCATCCTGGTGTGTTGCGCACGCTTAGTTGTGCCTTGAAACGTCGATGCGAGGGTGATTCCAGTTGTGGATTACAGTGGGTGTTGCGGGCCGTCAAAAGGACTGGCGGGTCGGATCACGGAATCTTCAACGCAATCTGGAAAAACGCCCGGGTGGTGGTCACCGGCTCGTCTTCTGTCCAATGCAATTGTTACAAATTGAGCCCCAAATGCCGCACAAGTCAATGGGAGCCCGCCAAAGCGGGCGAGGGGTGCGCGAAAGCGAACCACTGAGACCGTCACGGCTACAAAATGTTGTTCGGTAATAGCTGGGACCATTGTGTGTTCATAGGTAGTGCACACCTTACAGTTCACATGGAAAAGGAAGAGAAACAAGTAGAAATGCTCAGGTAGCCCTGATGACATGAAAAAGGGAATATGACTATTTGCGGGTGTTGTTTTGTAGAAACAAGAAGTTAAGAAGAAGGGAAACAAGGCGCTAGTGTGGGACATGGGGAAGATTGCGAAAAGAATCGAAACAAGGTGGGCAAAGATGCTTGGACACGAGAACGATTTCGAAAAGGAAAGAAACTAGGTGACACTCAACATTTGTCCTACCACGAGTGTGTTCTGTGGTAGTCCTTCACGAGTCGGATGGACCACTCGTGGTAGGACAAATCGATGAGTGACAATAGTTCTTTCCTTTTCTAAATATTCTCCTATCCAAAGGCATCTTTGCCCACCTTGTTTTAATCTTTCGCAATCTTTCCAATGTCCACACTAGCTGTGTTTCCCTTCTTCTTGACACTCTGATTACAAAACAACACCCAAGTCTCTTCCCTTTTTCATGTTTCAGCTTACCTGAAAAGCATTTTCTACTTGTTTTGTGGATGGACGGCGGAGTAACCACCCGAACACCCCCACACTCACTGCGTGCGCTGATTGGTTTTTATTTCCCCTAGTCCCGAATAGCAATAGACTTCGGCAATATGCTGCCGGGCACAGCGTCGATTGTGTGGACGGAGCTTAACACACACAGACACACACACACACACCGCGCGATGGTCAGGTTTTTAACGGGTTGGTCTGTGGGTCGGCGGTTTGAATTTTCGGCCTCCCGGAGATTTTTCATTGACAAATTCGGGCGGCTACTGTCCCCTTGAGCAAGTGGATGGGGGTGTGTGGTGTGTAAGGTCCCAGCATTCCCCAAAGATCGGTAAAAATGAGCTCCAAACTCGCACTGAGAGGGTGAAGACTGGCGATCGCGAGCCAGCTAGCGTGGACAAGACCATGGGTGAATAACACACATACAAACGCAATAACAACACAACACTATCATCTATCTCGCCTCCACTCATTTTGGTCCCCTGTGACCCTCTATAACACCTTCTCCAGCCATAAACCCTTCGTAAGGCGTGTTGTTGACTACAAGGCCGCCTTTCTAGCATCAGTTACTGTCGCTGCAAACTACATGTCGTTCAAGTTTCGTGAATCACCTGGCTGGGCTCTGTAGGTGAAGCACGTCCACCCAAGAGTTCCTTCCTGGGCTTTCCACAACTCTGGATGTTTTCACTGTAAATCTTTCCTCATACTTCCTTGCATTATTGTACTTTGCTCCGTTCTTAACCTCTGTGGACTTGATATTACTATGTTCAATTATCGGAGAAGGGACTTTTATGCGTTTGTTATTACAACAGTGTGGTTATGTTCTAGTGATAGAGTTCTGCTGCGTTTGTATGGCATGTTATGTTTGTAGGGCTATGTAAGCCTAGCATGGTTACAGGAATGCATTGATATACTTGAATATGAGGTTACGCGACAAACAATGTTAGGTCAAACGACGTATATCGTAATCCCACACAACGAATAATGACCGGGTGCCTGTCCCATACATGTACTGCTACCATATATTATTGACGAGATAAAAACGATATGTCCTGCTTCTAATAAAGTCCTATGAAAAAGACACACACACACACACACACACACACACACACACTCACACTCACAGATATTTAACCCGTCGGGTGCTGCCCAATTTTTTACCTTTGACCTACGCCAGTGCTGGCCAATTTTCGATTATTTTTAATTATTTTATTTGTGTAGTGATTGGTTAAATTTTAACAAAATAAATGACAAACAAACCCTTAACAAATTATTTTATGTCAAATTAGCTATGCACATTTTGAACATTCGGTTTTTTTATCCATAGAGTTTAGTTTGAGTGTTGAGTGTATCTATTGAGCCTTATCCACAGCTATATGTTGCCAAATCGCTCAAAAGCGGTGCATAGTGTAACCTCATGTGGAAATGGAAAATATAAGCGATTCGTTTATACACCAAACAATTCGAGAAAGGATTCGTTTCTACACCAAACAATCGAGAGAGGATTCGTTTTACACCACAATTCGAGAGAGGATCGTTTTACCACCAAAGCAATACGAGACGGAGGATCGTTTACACCAAACATCGAGTGAGTCGAGTCAATTCGAATCACAAGAAGTCTTGATCACTCGTTATGACAATTACTCTCTTGACTCGACTCAACTCGACTCGCTTGGTTGGGAGTGCAGCCTTATCACAGGCTATACTGTTTGCCACATCGATCAAAGGGTGCATGTGTCACCCATGTGGAAATGGAAAATAATAAGTGAATAGGTTTTGCCCAAATGAATTTTTTAACTATGCCGACGTAGAGCTACGTCGCTGGCACTGGGGGTGGACACGCCCTGCCGACGTAGATCTACGATCGCTGGCACTGGGGGTGACACGCCTCGTACGTAGATCACGTCGCTGGATCGACGGGGGTGGACGCAGCGAACGTAGATCTACGTCGGCAGGCGTGCACCCCCAGTGCCAGCGGACGTTAGATTAAGTCGGCATAATTAAAAATTCATTTTGGGCAAAACTTATTCACTTATTATTTTCCTTTCCACATAGGGTGGACACAGGAACCCTTTTGAGCGATTGTGGCAACAGTTATAGCAGGGATAGGCTGCACTCACCACCAGCGAGTCGAGTTGGTCGAGTCAAGGAGAGTAATTGTCATAACGGAGTGATCGAAGACTCGTGTGATTCGAATTGACTCGACTAAACTCGAATTGTTGGTGGTAAAACGAACCTCTCTCGAATGTTTTGGTGTAAAACGATCGGATTCTTTTCCATTTACACATAGGGTAAACAATGCACCCTTTGAGCGAGTGGCAACATTATAGCATGTGGATTAAGCTCAGATAGATACACTCAAACTCAAACCTAAAATCTATGGATAAAAAAACCGAATATGTATCAAAAATGTGCATAGCTAATTTGACATGAAAAATAAAATTTGTTAAGGGTTTGTTTCGTCATTATATTGTTTAATTTAACCAAGAGACCCACAAATAAAAATATAAAAAAATAATCAAAATGGCCAGCACGCGTCAAAGGTAAAATTGGCGCACCCGTTCGGTTAAATATTCGGGAGTGTGTGTGTGTGTGTGTGTGTGTGTGTGTGCGTGTGTGTCTTTTTCATAGGACTTTATTAGAAGCAGGACATATCGTTTTTATCTCGTCAATGAATATATGGAAGCAGTACATGTTATGGGGACAGGCACCGGTCATATCGTTGTGTGGATACGATACGTCGTTTGACCTAACATGCTTGTCGTGTAACCTCATATTCAAGTATATCAATGCATTCCCGTAACCATGCTAGGCTTACATAGCCCTACAAACATAACATGCCATACAAACGCAGCAGAACTCTATCACTAGAACATAACAACCGTTGTATAAACAAAGCATAGTAGTCCCTGCTCTTTCGATCATTGAACATAGAAATCAAGTTTACACCAGAGGTTAAGAACGGAGCAAAGTACAAAATGCAAGGAAGGTATGAGGAAAGATTTAAGTGAAAAATCCAGAGTGTGGAGGAAAGCCCAGGAAGGAACTCTTGGGCCCGTGGGACGTGTTCACCTTACAGATCATAACCAGGTAATAACGAAACGTGAACGACTCGTAGTTTGCAGCGGACAGTAAATGATGCAGAAAGGCCGGCCTTGTAGTCAACAACACGTCTTACGAAGGGGTTTACGGATGGAGAAGTGTTATAGAGGGACACAGGGGACCACAATGAGTGGCGAGGCGATGGATAGATGATAGTGTTGTGTTGTATTGCGTTTTATGTGTTTTATTCAACCCATGGTCTTGTCCACGCAGCGGCTCCCCCGCGATCGCAGTTTCACCCCTCCCCCCCCAGTGCCCCCGAGTTTGAGCTCATTTTTTACCGATTTTGGCGGATGTGACGACCTTACACACAACACACACCCTCCAATTGCCTCAGGGGACAGTAGCCGCCCGAATTGTACACGTGAAACAATCTCAAGGCGAGGCGAGAATTCAAACCGCGACCACAGACCAGCCCACGTTAAAAAAATGGACCATCGCGCGGTGTGTGTGTGTGTGTCTGTGTGTGTTAAGCTCGTCCACACATCGGACGCTGGCCCGGCTAGAATATTTGCCGCTTTGCGGGTCCCTCCATGATTGTTCGAGCCATATTGGGATCACTGTAACAATTGCCATTGGCCAACGACGCCGGTGACACAACACCACGTTGTTCAGACTGGCGTTGAAGATTCCAGTGATCCCCCCCATCCTCTTAGACGGCCCGGCAACTACCTCACTGAATCCACAACTGGGAAGCAACCACTCGCATCGACGTTTCAGGCCAGAACAACTAAGAGCGTGCGCACACAACCAGATGGGGTGTCTCCAGTACTAAAACTTTGACGATCGTTTTCGACGGAGGTATTGGAATTAAGAAATCGAATTATAAACTACGATTTTGACTATATGCGAGCAGACCCCGAGAGCGTTTAGAATGAGCTATAGAACGACCCAGGCGGACCACACTACAGCGTTCGTTAGAAGCGCGGACAAATTTCTCAGGACACTTCCTCGCTACTGAGTCATCTTGGGCAGGGGTTATCACCCCGCCCGATGTAAGGGAACTGAATCATTTTGTGGTCAGATATAGTGCGTAGTGACTTTGATTTAAATAGTACATAATTATGATGTATAATGACAATGAAATGTAAATTCTAATTGGAATCTGTTCTAATATGTAGAAGTCAATTATGGGAAGAGAGAGAGAAGAGACGCGAGAGAGAGAGTGAGAGGGAGACGAGAGACGATTTAGAGAGGACCGAGAGAGGATCCCCGGAGAGAGAGAAGAGAGAGAGGAGAAGAAGCGGCGAGCCAGAGCAGAGCCAGAGCCAGAGCCAGAGACAGAGACAGGGAGACGACAATGGCCCCTTCTCATTAATCTCCGCACTAAAGATAAAATAATTTGCAGTCATCGTAAAGTCAGCGGTGGGCATCGTAAGTTGTGTGAACTCTCTATAAATGATCTAATCCCTCAGAACGCTGAACGCCCCACTATGTTATGTCGATCCCATTCAATTTCACCCTGCCTTAATGTCAGTCATCCATTTCATGCATTCTATTATCACCAATACGAGGCACCATTGCTATTCATCCGAATATCTCAAATCGTAACACTTCATAACTTTGCTGCCGATACGCACTACAAACTAGGTCTTCGCAACTAGTTACCACAACCACAAAAATCCTCCACCATGTTATACCACAAAACCCGTCATTGCTATTTTATTTCAACACGTAAAAAACTATAATGGTAAAAAACAGTCACCAAGGCAGCCTTCGTTTGGCCCAGTAGGGGGTTTGCAGTCTGTTTGTCATTTGTGTTATTTGAACACCATCACACAACACAGCACGTACACAGGCATTATCGCCTGGGTCCTCAAATCCGTCTCACAATCACAAAACAATATTCCTTCAAGAGATTCAATTCTCATCCCAACCTTCTCGCGCCTCAGCTCTTCCCTTCTCCTCTCCTATTCCTTTTATCTCCTCCTATCTCCAACGCTTCATATGAAGGACCCGCCTCAGTTTTTTCTTCTACACCTTCCTCCCTCTCTTCTCTCCCTCTCTTCCCTCCCTCTTTTTTTTTTTTTTTTTTTTCTCCCCCCCCTCCCTCTTCCCTCCTCCGCTTCCCAATTTATCCCCATTGCCCTCACCGAATCGTTCCCTTGCATAACCCTCGATACTGATGGAATTCTCTCTCTACTGGCATTCTTTGCAGGCACTCAGACCCTAGCCTTGTTAAAACCAACTGGATTAATACGACTTTCTCGTTCCAGACACGAGCCGTTGTTGCATTCAATCTCTTGTTCTCGCAACGACCAGGCAGAGGGGGCACTTTTTATTGTCAACTTAAAAAACAGAATATTTCGAGGGGGGGGGGGGGGGTGGGATTTTTTTTTTTATTTTGTTGCGTACCAGCCAGCCCTTCCACCCTCCATCAGCCCGGTGCCCGTCCCCTTCCACCCTCCATCAGCCCGCTCCCCGTCCCCGTCCACCCTCCGCCAGCCCGCTCCCCGTCCCCTTCCACCCTCCGTCAGCTCCGCTCCTCCGTTGTCCCCTCCAACACTCCGTCAAAATCTGAAACGACTGCACCCCACACGACACAGTTCACTTACGAACACCAAAATTTGGTTCGCTGCTGCGCAATGACCGTTTTCACGCTGCTTCCAAACAAGAGTCCGGTTGCGTGCGGACGCTAGTTACTTAATAGGACTCTAGTCCTTAGTGTAACGTTGACTAGGAGGAAGGGGATTTGAGGTGGCAGCCATCTTGGAAAAAATTCTTACTATATTCCATTTTATAAGACTAGGATTATGTTCCTTATTGATATTAAATAAAGGGAAATGGGAATTAACCGAATTACAAAGGATTAAAGTAGAATTTGATGATTACGGAATATGTGCGAAAGGATAACAGGGATTGCCATTATAGTAAGCGATTCATAATAGATAAAATATACGAGAGATATGGATAATTTCGATATGGTTTTTTCGATGTGATTAAAATTAGTGTACCATTACAAATTTACATAAGTGAAAACGAAAATTCTTACCGTAGAGATAACAGTCAACGTCGCCACATGCCAGTCATGTCTCCAGGCGCCAATATACGAACTAGCCGCAAAGCCGCACCTCGGGCGGGGACTTTTTGGCTAGCTCTGTGGAGGGCTATGGTTGGGCCTTCGGCCCACCAAACACAGACTCTCCAAGATAGCCCCTTCTAAACCTTTCCTGAAATCAGGATGTAGAAATGTATGTATAACGCCCTTACCATCACCCCCCACCCTTCATCTCACCCATTCCCATCACACCCACAAACCCATTCACGCACTCCATTACCATCACCAAGCAACAACATTCACTCACCATTACCCAGCACACCCACTAATTTACCTCACCCATCACCATCACCCAAACCATCAACCCCCCCCGCCCATTCACTAACCATCACCCCACACCCATTACCACTCACCCACCATCACTCACCATACCATCACCCTTACATCAAGTTTTCTCAAATTCTCGCAACCCACATTTTTTTTTCACAGTTCTCGTAATAGAGATAATAAACTAATAAAAAATTAAAATAAAAGTGATCGAGATAATCTCATAAGTGGGCCTTTATAATGTTGCCCCTGGGTCAGAAGCTGCCTGGTTCCAAAATGTACATATGACGGGATTGTGCACGGGGGGCGGAAACTTAGCGCGGACACCACACACACACACACACAGACACACACACACACCAGGACAGACACACTTTCGCTTAATATATTATAGATCTATAGCATTTTATACTGATTTTTATGTGCCACTGAGATAATATACATAGTTTATATCAATGACTGTATAATTACTCTTTTCAGGTTGCTTTATGCTTTGTAGCTGCCAAGTATACGACGGTTCAAATTCACGACGCATTTTTTTTTTCGGGCCGTCGACGACAGCGGTACGACAACTCAGTAATAAACACTAGATGGCGACGTCACTGTTGGTAGCCACCTTGTACAGTTATTTTGTAATTTGTTCATTTATAGCCATAATAGGCACACAGATGAACACTCAAAATGACACAGGACTTCTCCAGATAGCCCTTATAACTTTCCTGAAATCATGGATGTAGAAAATGTAAGTATTACGCCACACACACGTCTGTAAAACAGAAAAAAAAAGTTTGTCCTGGCGACTTACTAGCTTTCTCTATCTCCGGTAGAGAAAACGTCAATATTTAACGTAAACTATACTATTTCTTATGATATGGCCCCACATACCACTGTTTACCTGGACTGCGCACGGAATATCGGCCTGTTGCACATTGGGCAGGAACTGCCCTGAAGGTCGGGGGCCCGCTCGGATTCAAATAACTATATAATAAAATAATATATATATATAATATATATATATATATATGATATATTAAATATATCTACATATATATAATATATATATAATATATATATGCAACATAAATTGTCGTCTCGTGGGGGCAGCTGGCTAGCGTGACTGGCTTACGAATCTGCGGGCAATCGGTTCGACCACCCGGGCCAGGGCAAGCCGGTGACCAGCCGACCCCAGCTGTTCTTCCTTCCTTTCCGAAGCTTGATATAATGGGTACCTGGGCGTAACCTGGGGAAGGCCAGAACTGTGGTGCCGGGAGTCCACACCAAGCCCCTTGTCCTAGGGTAACGGGTCCTCACCCACCAAAGGCTCTAGGGGGGCTAATGCCACGGAGATGAGCACCCGCATACCGCACGCAGCTTAGCGTATGCCTCCACATCTTTACCTTGTATATCCATCAATATAGACTGTTTATCAGTATATACGATCTACTGTAATCTTCGAAAATGTTTGTTATATAATATAATCAAATTAAAAAACAGTAAAACACGGTTAAAGAAAATGCATATTACGAGACTAAAAAAATATGCATCACTTCAACTCTTCGCCATTAAAACTTTCCGCGTCAACTTTATCATGAAGGATCTCAATAGAAGCGCAATTTTATTATGCGTTCCATTGCTATATTTCGTTATCTGATAAATTAATTAGAATTATGCGTAATTAGCGGTTTGAAATAAATAAAAAAATCATCAATCGGTATTATCCAGATTGATGCGGTTTATGTTATAGTTAACGCTCAATTTATTAGATCATGGTGCAATTTATTATCAGAAAACGAAATATATAAGTATATAAATCAAACAATCATCATCGGGAGAATTACGATGATATTTAGTATTTATGTAACGCTCTATCTATGCAGGTTCTAATAATATTTATCAGATCACAAATATAGCATGGAAGGCTAATAAAATTGCGCTTCTATTGATACCCTTTCATGATATAAAGTTGACTCGCAAAGTTTTAAATGGCGAAGAGTTAAAGTGAATATAATTCATGCATATTCTTCATAGTCTCGTAATGGCATTTCTTTAGCGTGGTTTTACTGTTTTTTATTTGATAATATTATGCGACAAACCATTTACGAAGAATAACAGTATATCAACTATATAATGATAAACCAGTCTATATTGATAGTCAAAGACCATATATCTCTTTGTTGGGCGCCAGCAGGCCCCTATGCAGCCCGCAATTAAAAACAGTATCCTTCGCGTGTGCAGTCCAGGTATACAGTGGTCTATGGATATGCCTAAGGACAACATATTCATATAAAATAAAACAATGTGACAGTGATACTATAGCGTTGCGTCTACCAGGACAGTTGCAAATAATAGTAGCACCCAATGTGATAATAAATAATAAACAACTGAACCGGTGTTCAATAGTGAGTTTGAAAAAAAAGGTTTGATGACAATACAACTCTCATCAGCATATAAATTGCTCGTTTTCTGAGATTTCGTTCGTAATTTCTTCACTGGGACAGCGTGACGTCACCCCCTGCGCGTGTACTGACTTAACTCTAAATGAGAAACTTGACTCCGTCAGACCCTGTCCAAGTTCCTTTCCACCCTCCGTCAGCCCGCTCCCCGTCCCCTTCCAAACTCCGTCAACCCCCCCTGTCCACGTTCCCCTATCCACCCTCTGTCAGCCCATGTCCCAGTCACCTTCCACACTCCGTCAGCACGCTCCACGCCTATTTCCACCCCCTCCGGCAGCCCACTCCCACATCCTTCCACCCTCCGTTCAGCCCGCTCCCCGCCCCTTCCACCCTCCCGTAAGCCCCATACTCACCCGTACCCTTCGTTTTTTTCCACCCTCGTCAGCCCGCTCCCCGCCCCTTTCACCTCCGTTCAGCCCGCTCCAGTCCCCTTCCACCCTCCGTCAGTCCTGTCCCCGCTCCCTTCCACCAACTCCTGTCAGCCTGTCCACGTCCCCTTCCACCCTCCGTCAAGCCCCTGTCCCGCTCCCTTACCCTCCGTCAGCCGCTCCCGTCACCTTCCACCCTCAGTCAGCCCTGTCAACCGTCCCGTTCCACCTCCGTCAGCCCTGTCCACCGTCCCCTTCAACCCTCCGTCAGCCCTGTCCCGCCCCTTTCACCCGCGTCAGCCCGCTCCCCGTCCCTACCACCTCCGTCAGCAGGTCCCCGTCCCCTTTCCAACCTCCGTCAGCTCCGCTCCGCCACTTTATACCCTCCGTCAGCCTGCTCCCCGCCCCTTCCACCCTCCGTCAGCCCTGTCCCGCCCCTTCTCCACCTGTCCGTCAGACCTGTCCCCCCTCCCAATTCCTACTAACTCAGCCCTTGCCCCGCCCCGTCCACCCTCCTCAACCCGCTCCCCGTCCCCTCCCCCTCCCCGTCAGCACTGTCCCCGCCCCTTCCACCTTCCGTCAGGCCTGTCCCCCGTCCCTTCTCACCCTCCGACAAGCCTTTCCCCCTTCACCCCCCTCCCTGTCACCATCCTCCCGCCCCTTCCACCTCCGTCAGCACCCGCCTGCCCCCTCCCCTTCCACCCTCCGTCAGCCCGCCTCCCCGGCCCCTTCCACCCTCCTCCGTCAGCCCGCTCCCCATCCCCTTCACCCTCCGTCAGCCTTGTCCCCGCCACTCCCATCCTCGTCAGCCCGCTCTTCTGTCCCTTACACCCTCCGGTCACCCCACTTCCCGTCCCCGACACACTGTCAGGGAAAATTTGTTATGACGTTTTTAACAGGCGATGTAATGTGCCCTCCAGTGGCTGTCGTAATATCTCACCTGTGAATTAATCACCGCAGTAATACCACTCAGCCCCTCAGCGTTCCCTTCCCACCTCAGGGCAGCTTCTTCTGCTTCTACCTTTATCTTTTTTTTATTTTTTATTCATACAACAATTCATAATTAATGGAATTTTTTCGTGTTTTGAAATATGATGCTGCAAAGGATGTATATTATTATATATGTAAGTGTACAATACATATACGAGCCTTCTTAGAGTGTATAGTACAGCACTATTACCTTCGTGCGTTGCATATCCGTGAGGGAATTTGGAATTGAGGCCCAAGTGAACCCAGCCAGCGTAGTGTCGTTCAGAATTACCGTCGGGGCAAAACTGATAGTTAGGCCCAGTGCAGAATGTGGACGTTTCCATCGAAGTACAAGCATAGTGAGTGGGGCGCCCGACCGTCGTGATACTCCATTGATAAGTTTCATGAACGGCTGATTTTGCCCCCATCAGTATGATGTCCCGACGTCGGGAGCGAGGTGTACCAACCCGTGCGATAAATATAATGATAATATTTACTACTATAAAGAAATTAATTCCTGTCATTTCTATCTGGAATTATTGTTTTCTATAATATAAAAATAAACGAATACATGTATTAGCAATGCAGTTTTCAATAGAAAGAGGCGGTACGAAAAGATTTCACAATTTCTGAGGTTGGTCATTTGAGTACATGACATGCCACAGATGCGTTTTCCAGCTGAACCTCTCTCTCTCTCTCTCTCTCTCTCTCTCTCTCTTCTCTCTCCTCTCTCTCTCTCTCTCTCTCTACTCTCTCTCTCTCTTCTCTCTCTCTCTCTCTCTCTCTCTCTCCTCATATCTCTCTCTCTCTCTCTCTCTCTCTCTCTCTCTCTCTATACTCTCTTCTCTCTCTCTCTCTCTCTCTCTCTCTCTCTCTCTCTCTCTCTCTCTCTCTCTCTCCTCTCTCTCTTCTCTCTCTCTCTCTACTCTCCTCTCTCTCTCCTTCTCTCTCTCTCTCTCTCTCTCTCTCTCTCTCTCTCTCTCTTCTCTCTCTATCTCTTCTCTCTCTCTCTCTCCTCTCTCTCTGCTCTCTCTCCTCTCTCTCTCTCTCTCTCTCTTTCTCTCTCTCTCTCTCTCTTCCTCTCTCTCTCTCTCTCTCTCTCTCTCCTCTCTCTTCTCTCTCTCTCTCTCTCTCTATCTTCTACCTCTCTCTCTCTCTCTTCTCTCTCTCTCTCTCTCTCTCTCTCTATCTCTTCTCTCTCTCTCTCTCTCTCTCTCTCTCTCTCCTCTCTCTCTATATCTCTCTCTCTCTCTCTCTCTCTCTCTCTGTCTCTCTTATACTCTCCTATCTCTCTCTCTCCTCCTCTATCACTCTCTCTCTCTCTCCCTCTCTCTCTCTCTCTTCATGATTACAATTCATTGCGTTTCTAGATGATTCTATTCAGTAATGTTTAAGCCATATTACTTATTAACATTCGAAATAGTAACTGCTAAAAAAGTAACACATTACATTCAATCATAGTTAAAGTCTGATCACTTATAATATCCCTAGGGAATACCCGAGGGGTATTGGTATTGTTTAGGATGCAAGGGGGGGAATCCGTGAGCGACCCATATAGGTGATGTTCCTATGATGCGTTCACCAGGCGTGGTAGTCTGATCAGTTTTCTCAGGAAAACACAGGTAAGCGTAGATGAACAACGTATCGTCCCCCCTGCCTGAGGTTGTGGATTGACTCCGCCCGCCTGCACGCCCAGCCCCATATCACCCACTAATAGGTGGAGGCAGGTTTTTATGCGTGTAGCGGTTTTTTTTTAGAGTCTCCGACGGCGTTTAGGTGACCCGAGTTCGATCCCCGAAGAAGAAACCCAAAAAACCTTCTGCACCGTTCGAGTGCCTAAGAACACCCACATGCCCTGCCTATCAAACTCTACATTCGCTTGGCGAGGAATCGCGAGACACAGGGGGGCGGCATGAGCTCACAGCGTCACTATAAGAATCCTGCCTGCGCCACAACGGGCGAGGATTTCAAACCATCAGAACATCAAGTGAGCCTCCAGAGCCTACCATCGAAGCACCTGGGTCACCAACAGCCTACAGCTATAGGCAGGAACTGTCAAAAAAAAAAAAAAAAAAAAAATAGGGCGCGGACTTCCATCCACTGTCTTGGGTTACGGCAACTGAAAATATGAATTAGATGCTTTTCGGTTAGTAACCCCGCCGTTGATTCTTCTCAGAATGTGTCACATAATTAATATGTTGATTAGATGTTCAATGGAAGTAATTTGATAATATATGGTGATCATCGCTCATATCATCAGGTAGGGTGTTACCGTCCCGACGATTTTTTTCCCGATGGGGCACACGGAGGGGGTGAAAATGAGTGTTCATGAACATGGCAGACGGGCATTTCCACGCCGGGACCCCACATATACGGGCACACGACGAGACTTACTTGACACACTTCGTGGCCTTTAGGGCGGATTGGTAATTGGAACTTAGGCCTTAAAGACAAACAAGGACGATTGGAAGAGTGGGGGGCCCCGCGCGGAGAGATTCATCCAAGACTGGGATTGCATTCTGGTTCAGAAACAAGCAGAAAAAAACGCTGTGTTATTCAGGCAACTAATGATAGTAGTGCGTTGGAAGTTTCAAAAGGAAAAATTGTTATCATTATTAAAAAATTCATAATCAGTAAAAAGTAACTTTTTTTGTGATTATTCTATATACAGGGTATCCTGTCTAGGTGGCCGGTTCCTTTTATGCCAAAAAATGACCATCTGGGCAAGTGATTTCTGATTACTTTTGCGTACCTTTACCAAACCTGACCGTATCAATCATTGGGGGCATTACGCCGGGGTGCGTCGCCCTCGCACCAAACCCTACGACGCCACTTCGGGGCGTCACCACGCGCGATGCTCCAGCAGGCTCCTTTCACATACCAAGCAGCCTCTCCGACAAGAAACATCAACTTGCCCCAGCCACCCGAGCCTTGATGGGCCATCCCTTGGCCTCCTCCACGCCGGATTGTCTCTTACAGATACAACGAGGAGAGGATCGGTTCAGGGTTAAGCGTGCCACATGCCCATATAGCGAAGTTGGCGTTGACGGACTATGCAGGTACTCGGCCTCGATTCAGTCTCACGGTGAAATCGATGATTTTGACAGTCCTAAAATCTCCAGCAATACACCATGATCTTGCGATGACACTTATTACCAAAGGCATTGATTGTCTCATTCAAGTCACATTATAGTGTCCATGTCTCACAACCCATATAGTAAAGAAGGGATCACAAGCGACTTGGAGATTCGGATCTTTGTCCTGCACAGTTACCGACAAAGCCAAATACCCCAGTTGAGCGAGTCACATAGCACCGTGGGCTATGCCAATCCACCGTGTTAAGACCTTCTTGACGTGGACCCCGTCAATATGGACTTGCCTACCAAGAGCTATGTAAACTTCCAAGATCTCAATGTCCTCGCCGTAAGCATGAACAGACTGTACTGCTTCATCTAGTAAAAGTCTCCAAACACTGGACCTTAGTCTGTAAGCCAGGAGACCTCAATACCCAAAGGATTTGCTCTCGTGCAGCGCCTCGCGAGCCATCACCAGGACCTACAGGGACTCAGCAAAGATTACTGCATCATCGGCAAAAACAGGATCAGTGATCTTGGTGTTGCCGACGGATGGTCCACAATCACTTTGATCTACAACCTTGTCCAATACCCAGTCCATACAAGCGCTGAAAAGTGATGGGGCAAGGACGCACCCTTGCCTCACTCCTGTATTAACAGTATTAACAATAACTAACTCCTGTATTATATAATATTCATGTCTCGGCAAGTCTGCCTTGTAGGCATCAAATAGGCATGTCTATAATATCCCTGGTATGCCATTAAGGATTATGTGTTAAGGTTGCTGTACACACATACACACACAAACAAACATCGGGAATTTTCACTGACCCTTACTGCTGACATGCTGTGAAGTGTGGGGCAGGTGTATCCGGCTTCTTTCCTGTGAATACAGGAGTGAGGCAAGGGTGCGTCCTTGCCCCATCACTTTTCAACGCCTGTATGGACTGGGTATTGGACAAGGTTGTAGATCAAAGTGATTGTGGAGCATCCGTCGGCAACACCAAGATCACTGATCTTGTTTTTGCCGATGATGCAGTAATCTTTGCTGAGTCGCTGGAGGTCCTGGTGATGGCTCTCGAGGCGCTGCACGAGGAGGCAAAGCCTTTGGGACTTGAGGTCTCATGGCTCAAGACCAAGGTCCAGGTGTTTGGAGACTTACTAGATGAAGCAGTACAGTCTGTTCATGCGTGTGGCGAGGACATTGAGATCTTGGAAAGTTTTACATACCTAGGTAGCGCAGTCCATAATGACGGCGGGTCACGTCAAGAAGTCTTACGGCGGATTGGCATAGCCCACGGTGCTATGGACTCGCTCAGCGGGAGTATTTGGCGTTGTCGGTACCTGTGCAGGAGGACAAAGATCCGGATCTTCAAATCGCTTGTGATCCCTGTCTTACTCTATGGTTGTGAGACATGGACACTAAATAGTGACTTGAAGAGACGAATCAATGCCTTTGGTAATAAGTGTCTTCGAAGAATCATGGGGTATCGCTGGGATGATTACGTGTCAAATCAGCGATTGCACCGTGAGACTGAATCGAGGCCTATTACCTGCATAGTCCGTCAGCGCCAACTTCGGCTATATGGGCATGTGGCACGCTACCCTGAAACCGATCCTTCTCATCGGGTTGTATCTGTAAGAGACAATCCGGCGTGGAGGAGGCCAAGCGGGCGCCCACAAGGCTCATGGCTGGGGCAAGTTGATGTTTCTTGTCGAGAGCTGCTTGGTATGGGAAAGGAGCCTGCATGGGAACTCGCGCGTGGTGACCCCCGGGGAGTGGCGTCGTAGGGTGGGCGAGGCGACGCGCCCCCCGGCGTATGCCCCAAATGATTGATTGAATGTGGGCGGTTACATATACCCTTGAGCAGGGGAATGGGATGGGTGTGGTGTGTGAGGTCCCAGCATTACCCAAAGATGGGTCACTACGAGCCTCAAGCTCTTTTCGGGAAGGTTAACTTGCGATCGTGAGTCCAGCTCGTGTGGGAAAGACCGTGGGTTAATACACGCACATACACACGCACATACACGCACACACATACACACACACACACACACACATACACATTTTCAATAATGCACTTTCAATTTATTCACCGTATAGATATAAACTGCCGGATGGGTTGATCGGGGACTCATATCGGCCGGGTTGCCCAGAGGCTTGTGTATCGTGGTGGGGATTACCACCTAATTACATGCTGGCAGGTAATGTCACACAGAATAATATGTGTAAGTATGTGTCGGGGAGGGGTTGCGTGTGTGTGTGTGTGTGTGTGTGTGTGTGTGTGTGTCTGTGTGTGTGTGTGTGTGTGTGTGTGTGTGTGTGTATTCATCTAGTTGTATTTTACAGGGCCAGAGCGACGCTCGTATGGCCCCGTCTCCATATCAACATTTTTATCATTCATCCTTAGTTCTTAGTGCTGGCCGAAGCCACCACCCCGGGGGGCGGGTCACAAACCCCCGGCCAACACCCGGTACCCATTCACTGTTGGGTGGACAGGGGCTCGGGTTTTAAGAAGACCGCCCGTCTGTCTTCGCTCCGCCCGGGGATCGAACCAGGGACTTCTCGGTTGTGAGCCGAGCGTGCTAACCCTTACACTACGGAGTTCCCTAATTCCCTACGGAGTGTGTGTGTGTGTGTGTTCAAGTTCAAGTTCAAGTTCAAGTTCAAACATTTTATTGCCATAAGAACACACATAAATAATAAATCCATCATTAACCTTTCGTGGAAAAGTCTGCTGAGAAAACTCTCGTTAGCAGACCCAGTTATTAAGCAAGGTAATATGTCCACATTCCAGAGCGAAGACTATTATATCATCTCTATGTAGTATTCATATAAAACAACTGTAAATATCCTTAAACTCATACTAACGTATACTATCTATATAAACACACACACGCACTCGTACATATATACATACCATACATATGCACAAACATATAAACATATACGAGCATACAGTAAACATATTCATACATATAAAATAGATGAACCCCCCCCCCCCCCAACACACACACACACATACATACTCATCCACACACAATGTACACATACACAACATAATCTTTGATATTTACTTAAATTATGTAAATATTAACAAAGTATACAAGTTGACCCTTACAATATGATATCATATATGCAGCAAAAAAAAGAGCATCATGATGAAAATATATAGCAGGTTCTATTTATTGATGTTTGTGATGCAAATAATAGAGAAGAGAGAGAGACGAGAGAGGATAGAGAGTAGAGGTAGATGAGAGAGACGAGAGAGAGAATAGAGAGAGAGAAAAGAGAGGAGGAGAGAGAGAGAGAGAGAGAGAGAGAGAGAGAGAGAGAGAGAGAGAGAAGAGAGAGAGAGAGAGAGAGAGAGAGAGAGAGAGAGAGAGAGAGAGAGAGAGAGAGAGAGAGAGAGAGAGAGAGAGAGAGAGAGAGAGAGAGAGAGAGAGAGAGAGAGAGAGAGAGAGAGAGAGAGAGAGAGAGAGAGAGAGAGAGAGAGAGAGAGAGAGAGAGAGAGAGAGGGGAGAGAGAGAGAGAGAGACGAGAGAGAGAGAGAGAGAGAGAGAGAGAGAGAGAAGAGAGAGAGAGAGAGAGAGAGAGAGAGAGAGAGAGAGAGAGAGAGAGAAAAGAGAGAGAGAGAGAGAGAGAGAGAGAGAGAGTATTTTGAAGAAATACGATGAATAAGATAAGATATACTATATAACATGCAATAGTTTTTCCAGTGTTAGTACCGGTTGCCCCAATGGCTGGCTTCCCCTCCCCTCTGTGCTCCCCCGCAGTTTGGTAACCCCCGAGTGCTGGGTTTATGTGTGTCTTTGATTTTCTGTAGTTTCTTCAGATCGGTTTTTAGTTTATTTTCAAGAAGTTAATCTTCATGCTGTTCATTAACCTCGTTATTTTACGAACGATAACATGTAAATCTTGCACATTCCGCGCATTCTTGCGCATTCCACATCTTGTCCGCAAAGATTTGCACTTCCGCAAATCCGCAAACGAATTCGGACTTCCGCAGTTTGCGGAAGTTGCGGTTTGCGGAAGTGTTTGCGGAAGTGCCCACCTCTGCAACACACACACACACACACACACACACACACACACACACACACACACACACACACACACACACACACACACACACACACACACACACACACACATACACATACACACACACACACACACACCTACACACACCTACACACACACACACACACACACACACACACACACACACACACATACACACACACACACACACACACACAGTTTTTCCATAACGATGCTCCGTAAATATTATGTAATGACGTGTCATTCGCAGCCTTTCCTCTTAGGCGAAGGAAGCGAGGGATGTAATGTAATTTTTTTCCTCTGCATTGTTGTACGTTTTTTACAATGAAAAAGGGAAACAAAACGAGGGTTTATCAATTGCCAATTAGAAGTTTTTGGAGGCGGTGGCTGAGTGGTTAGCGTTTTGGTGTGGTGAGCTCGATGTCCCGAGTTCGAATCCTGCCATGGACACAGCTCTTTTGGCCATCTTTAACGTGGTCGACAAGAGCCTGGGAGGTGGACACACAATTTTTTTGTCAAATTTCTTTGTGCATATTCTAAAGTCAGATATACTGGTTGTATAATGTGAACAATAAACCATCTATTTAATCGGGCTGGGATAGAATTGGTTTTATTGACATAGGTAAAAGCCCAGAATAACTCCTCAGGTAATAGTTTTTCCATTCTGATTTTTATATCTCAAAAACGTTGCATGCTTGTTGACATTCTCTCTCTCTCTCTCTCTCTCTCTCTCTCTCTCTCTCTCTCTCTCTCTCTCTCTCTCTCTCTCTCTCTCTCTCTCTCTCTCTCTCTCTCTCTCTCTCTCTCTCTCTCTCTCTCTCTCTCTCTCTCTCTCTCTCTCTCTCTGTCTCTCTCTCTCTCTCTCTTTCGGCTAAAAAGTGTCCTGCGTTGAAACTTATGAATATTGACATAAGTAACATTTCTTTATGCTAGGAACTTAAATATAAGGGGAAACAGCAAATAATTTGCAAGTCATGGTCATTTAGTTTATCATGATTCACTTTGCATAAATTTGAGCCAATAAGCTTTCCTTCTTTATATAAGCTAGAGATACCTGCGTCATAAATACAGTTTAAATATCTGTATCAATTTATCTCCCTACCTGTACAATGTGTACAAGAATGGTCTCAGTACCAACCTTCGTGATACAGGGGTCGGCTGCCACATACATGATTGATGCATCAACTCACTGAGCTATACTGATGATATGGTACTGCTCGCAACCACTGCGGATGCGTTGCAGGACCTTATCAATGTGTGTCAGGTGTATGCTGCCAAGTATGACATTATCTCTAACACCACTAAGACAGAGTGCATGGTAGTATCACCGGCACGCACTCACTGCCCTTTATTACTTGCTAACTGCATGTCTCCCCCCTCCCGCGGCTTCACTGCACAAGACCTTCTACTCATTCTCATCCTTATTTTGTCCATCTTCCTAATGCAAGAGTTAATCAGTATCTTCACTCTTTCATCCCTCCCACTTGTAAAGTCTGGAACTTTCTTCCAGTTTCTATTTTTCCACCTTCCTACGACTTAAATCTTTTCAGGAGAAGAGTAACAAGACACCTCCCGAACTAAATTGGCCCACCCCCCTTTTTTATTATCTTACTGTCTTCTTTATAGGGACTGGCAACTAAGCGGGCTTTGTGTTACTTATTTTTGTTGTGCCCTTGGCCAGTCCTTTGTGATGTTAAAAAAAAAATAATAACCTCAAAACAGCATGGCTCCGTGGGTCTGCCCTCTTTTTTGTGGATAGATCCGCATACTTGAAAATGGAGTTATTCAGGAGTCACTGCTGCTCTAAATACTGCAACTCGCTGTGGTCGCGGTTCAAGGTGGCTACTCTGAACCGCCTTAAAGTCTGTCACATTGACATCCTTAAGAGGCTTCTGGGGCTGCCCAGGTGCTCCAACTCGTCCCTGGCTTTCGCTAGGAACGGGGTGAACAATCAGGATGTGATCCGTCGACACTCCGTGTTCAGCTTATGGAGTAGGGTAAAGCTCTCTACGAACTTCATCATCACCTCCGTCAGGCAGAGCTCGCCCTATGTATGTGGACCTATACAACAGAGGCTGGGCCTGCTGTTTGTACATAATGTGAGGTAGCACAGATGTACATGTAGTATGTATACTCTCTATGTACATCAGTGTCTCTATTGCCCACATGTATATATTATATTTTATTTGTTTTAGTACTGAAGTTAACTCCCTCATGTCTGTGTGTCATGTATTTTTTTTCCTGTATGCCTCCGGGTGAAAATAAAATTCGTATTATCATTATTATTATTCTTATTATTATATAAAAGCCTTCACATACACAAACGCATAAAATCCATCACCTATGAGAATGCTAAGAAATTAAAGATTTATGCTGAAGTGCAAGGCTTTGTTTTTGTGTGCTAAACTAATACAAGGTCGTCTGTCACAAGCACGAGCCGATCCCCTTGATATTGCACTGATTCTTTAGCCAGCATGACGTGCGTGCCGTGTGTCAGTAATGCTCTCAACCGCACTCACTACACCATTCATTCAGACACTTCATGGGCGCTGTCACTTTACTTGTATTTAATTTGTTCTGGTCGAGGTGAGAGTTTATCCTCCTGCACCTCCGCCCCCCCACCCCCCACTCACCCCAGCTGTCCGCGCCCGCTGCCTTCGTGTGTATGTCTGCAGTGCCCTACGTTTTCTGCAGGTTTATGAAGATAAAATCGGAGACCAGGTGCTTCGTGATTGATTTTTTCTATTAACAATGGAACGTGGATACAAAAAAACTGTTTTGTTTTATTATTTGATCTCTTACTCATTAAAACTGACTCTTCTTATTTCCTATTTAATCTATATGATAGCAATATTCTATACCAGAGACTACTTGTTACCTTATTACATATACTTCACATATTTTGATGAATATAGAAAGACAGACAGACAGACAGACAGACAGACAGACAGACAGACAGACAGACAGACAGACAGACAGACAGACAGACAGACAGACAGACAGACAGACAGACAGACAGATAGATAGATAGATAGATAGATAGATAGATAGATAGATAGATAGATAGATAGATAGATAGATAGATAGATAGATAGATAGATAGATAGATAGATAGATAGATAGATAGATAGATAGATAGATAGATAAATAAGGATAAAATAAACCGATCAAGTAACATTCGCGTACCAGCCCACCTTAGCGAGGCGAGCAGGTGTTGTGTTGCAGCTGCTATCCGCTGGCTCGCCTTCCCTGCATCCCCACCTTAAGTCAAAATCATCCACATTTCTTATCAACGTTACGCTCTCTCCTACTCCTTTGGGAATGGCAAAGGTCATACAGGGTCATATATTACTATCATACAGGGTCATATAGTACTATCTGACCGTGTATTGTCCCTTGTTCACCATTCCCTTTCTTCCCGTTGCGCTGTTACAAATGGCAAAAAGAGGGAGAGAGGAAAAGGAGAGAATAAGAGAATCATTTTTTGTCCGACCTCTTATCATCCTGTCAGGCGGAAAGTTATGATAGCGGAAGCCATATATTCGGCACTAATAAGCAGACCAGAGTGAGCTCTTGGTATTCTTCTTTGATAAAAACAATAATGGTAAACAATCGTAGTGGTTTATTGCTGTTTTCTGATTCGGGAACCGTTACTGTCTGTGTTCCGGCCTCTATCCTCTGTCTGTCCATCCATCTTAGCTTTTATTTTTCCTTTTAAGGTTGAATTCTCTCTCTCTCTCTCTCTCTCTCTCTCTCTTCTCTCTCTCTCTCCTCTCTCTCTCTCTCTCTCTCTCTCTCTCTCTCTCTCTCTCTCCTCTCTCTCTCTCTCTCTCTCTCTCTCTCTCTCTCTCTCTCTCTCTCTCTCTCTCTCTCTCTCTCTCTCTCTCTCTCTCTCTCCTCTCTCGATCTCTCTCCTCTCCTCTCTCTCTCTCTCTCTCTCTCTCTCTCTCTCTCTCTCTCGCTCTCCTCCTCTCTCTCTCTCTCTCTCTCTCTCTCTCTCTCTCTCTCTCTCTCTCTCTCTCTCTCTCTCTCTCTCTCCTCTCTCTCTCTCTCTCTCTCTTTTCTCTCTCTCTCTCATCTCTCTCTCTCTCTCTCTCTCTCTCTCTCTCTCTCTCTCTCTCTCTCTCTCTCTCTCTCTAGGGTGTTTGTGTTGTCAAGAGAAAGGGAACAGATAAGGCTCCAACACCTTATGCAAAACAATTCCATTTACTCTCCAAAGCCTAATACTCTTGAGTTCTTGCATATCCTCTGAACCTGTCTCTGATATAATGGGAAGAAGATAAGGTTATATGCAAGCAGAGTTACATTGGTTTTATCATAGTACCTTGTAGGAGGCAGTTGGGGAGACGGTAGCAGAGAGGTTAGCGTTTCCGACTGGCGTTCTCGGTGACCCGAGTTCGATCCCCGACGAAAACCGAATCCTTTCTGTACCATCGAGTGGCCTAAGAATACCCACATGCCCTGCCCATTAACTCTACCTTCGATTGCGAGTGCATCGGAGGACACAGGGGGGCGGCATGAGCCTCTAATCACAGGCGTCCCTTTAAAAAAATCCTGCCTGCGCCATCACGGGCGAAGGCCAACCATCACAGCAGCCCTCAAGGGAACCTCCAGAGCCTACCATCCGAGCCTTGGGTCACCACTGCCTACAGGCGGTATAGACATAGATGTAAAAAAAAAAAGAAGAACAAAAAAAAACTAAGATGGTGGTAGTGGTGTGGCAGTGAAGAACCTCCCGTCCTGGCAGTAGTGAACAAGGCACCACCTTGGAACCCATGGATGCCTTACATGCAACAACGAGAAGGGAACCAGATGGTTGCCGTTAAAGGCGACATTACGACCTTGACGGCAATGTTTAAAAAAAAGTCTGAATGCTCTTGACGCTCATCCATGGTGATGAGTTAACCCTGTGAGACTGACGTGATAATGTATGTTTAGTGTCTGCTAACATTTCAAATTCTGAAGGTCTACAATGTCATTATTATACCTTCTGGGTGGTCATATTTGGCTTTTACTTTATATCAAATACAGTTTTTGTACAAAAATGTATGCAAAAAATTAGATTTCTAAGATGTTTCAGTTTTTCACGAAACCTATGATTATTTTTCTTTTTATATTTTCCAACATTTAATTTTCTATGGAATTCGCATGATTGATACTTACTGTGAACATTTTCACAAATGCCTGGACACAGCCGTCGTTGGCGGTGATATAAACTTTCCAGGTTCCATTCCAGTATTAGGCTTTGGTGAGACTTGTCTTATACATTTCTATCAACTATGGTTAAAAAAATATAAAAATTACATTGGGCATGCCTATCATAGTCTTTATAATTATTACGCAATGCACGAGTCCAGAGCGGCCCAAGACATAAGCGAACTAGGCAGCTGCTTAGGCCCCATGGTCCCCATCTAACGAAGTTCCTCTGCTAAGAAAGACGTAGTCACTCTGAGATAAATGTTAAGATATCTATGCATGCAGATACTGTATAATTATAAGCATTCGGGTACTAGTATTGCACTGACAGGAATCATGTGAACGGGAAAATATATCGGGCGATGCAGCATTTGAGGGTCGTTTTCGTTTCTGATTGGCGTACAGACGAGTTCAAAAGGAAGTCATTCAGGTCCACCCCCTTCGCAAACTTATGACATCAGCAAATTGACAATCGGACCACAGAGCCTCCTGCTGGTGAGGCAAGACACTCATTCCCATTCCTTCACTCCCCGAGGGTTGAAAATTAATCAAAAGCAGCATCTTTCTATTCACCGGAAATATATTCAGGAAGCAATATTTTAGAAAGAATCAGTTATGCGTTGTTTGTGCCGAAAGCGATTAACATAATCTCGTTGTCCATGTTTTATCAAATGCCCTCATATGAAAGATATTAAAAAAAAGTTTGAATGCAAATTTTCTTTCCGAAACGAATGAATTGCTGCCTCACGAACTTTCCATTACCTTGATGGCCGCAATTCGGCTGATCGATACCACTAATCAATAACCATACATCACGTGAAACGCGAAACAACTTTTAAGAAAAATCCAATCATCTTTCTTGTTCATGTTTCTTACGTGAAGAGCCTTTGTTCGAACCCGGAAAGAACCGGGTTTGCTTGGAAGAACCCGGCGCGTATCATTGTGATGCCTTGAAGCAGAAAGTCACGACGGCAGGCGTGACACACGCACCCACAAACAGGTCACCCTCCCCCCACACCACGACGTCTCACTCCCCTGACAACTTCCTACATGTTATCCGAGCACAAGGGCGTTTTCAAGGATAACCCCTTTAAAAATTTAATGCAAGATTTATATACTTAAAAATGAAAACACACATCAAGAATCTCTCGGTCTCTTTCCATCGAACATCACGCCTAACAGAAATTAGTCATTACTGCACAGTTATCTCAGCTGAAGGAATATGCATGCATGAAAGACACAAATCAATGAACATTCCACTAAGTCTACGCGGAAAAGCCTGGAGCACCAGTTTACGTGTATCCATGAAGCCAAAGTGCAGTAATAGATAACTTTAAACGACTTACATCCCTAGACTATTGAGGCTTTTCGTAGCAGCTACTACTTTTAGTCACTAGCACCTATAAACACACACACACACACACACACACATATATACACACACATGCATGCACACACACACACACACACACACTCACACTCACACTCACACACACACAGTCACACCCACACCCACCCACACACATATATACACACAAACACACACACACACACACATATACATACACATACATGCACACACACACACACACATACACACACACACACACACACATCATATATATATATATATATATATATAATAATATAAGCGAAAGTGTCTGTCTGTCTGTCTGTCTGTCTGTCCGCGATAGGTGCCGCCCCCCGCGGCGGAATCCCATCATATGTCACAGTTTTGGAACCAGCTCGACCAGGGGAAGGTTTTAAGGCCACTTATGAGATGATCCGATCACTTTTTTTTTTTTTTTTAGCAGCCTATTAGCGCTAATTGTGAAGAAAAAATGTGGGTTGCGAGAATTGAGGAAACCTTGATGTAGGGTGACGGGTAATGGGTGAGTGAATGGGTGGGGTGATGGGTAATGGGTGTGGGGTGATGGGTGAGTGAATGGGTGGGGGGTGATGGGTTGGGGGTGATGGGTGATGGGTTGGGGGTGATGGGTGATGGGTGAGGGAATAGGTGGGGGGTGATGGGTAATGGGTGAGTGAATGGGTGTGTGGTGATGGGTAATGGGTGAGTGAATGGGTTGGGGGTGATGGGTAATGGGTGAGTGAATGGGTGGGGGGAATACATACATTTCTACATCCATGATTTCAGGAAAGTTAGAAGGGGCTATCTGGAGAGTCTGTGTTTGGTGGGCCTTCGGCCCACCAAACACAGGTGGTGGGCCGAAGGCCCACCAATAGCCCTAATGAGTGAGTGAATGGGTGGGGGGTGATGGGTAATGGGTGAGTGAAATGGGTTGGGGGTGATGTGAATGGGTTGGCGTTAATACATACATTTCTACATCCATGATTTCAGGAAAGCTAGAAGGGGCTATCTGGAGAGTCTGTGTTTGGTGGGCCTTCGGCCCACCAAACACAGGTGGTGGGCCAAGGGCCCACCAATAGCCCTCCGCAGGAGCTGCCCAAAAAGCCGCCCGGAGGGCGGCTTTGCGGCTAGTATATATATATATATATATATATATATATAATATATATATATATATAGAGAGAGAGAGAGAGAGAGAGAGAGAGGAGAGAGAGAGAGAGGAGGAGAGAGAGAGAGAGGAGAGAGAGAGAGAGAGATGAGAGAGAGAGAGAGAGAGAGGAGGAGAGAGAGGAGAGAGAGAGGATGAGAGAGAGAGAGAGAGAGAGAGAGAGAGATAGTGTAACATCTGCCGGGGGACTGGCTGGTGTGTGTCCTCGGGTGAGTGAGGAGGAGGAGAACAGGGAGGAGAAGAGAGGAAGGTGCCCCCTCCCCGCCCCTGGTGGGCCCCTCAGTCCCACGTGGCGAGCAGCGGCCGAGGCTGAGCGAGCTCACGAGTTAGTAGAGGTCTGGCCTTAATAGCGAACACACGTGCCGCTCTGCTCCGTAGCCTCTTGCTATCCATCGTCGTTGAGTTGCTGCGTTTTGGTAGTTGTTGAGTCTTTGTGTAGGAAGTTTGCCCTGCATTCACTTGAGTCAGTGAATAACTAGAGGGTGTCTGAAGTTGCAGTATTGAAAACACGTGGGTTCCACCATTTGGGTGAGCCTTTCGGGCTGACCACGTGCTAAGTTTAGTATTAACGGACGGAAGGCGGGAAACGAATGGTTACCGTGTTTTGGAGTATTGGCTAGCACAGAAGACACTGACACACACACACACACACATCGCCTGTACACTAATTAACCTTTGTTCTGCGAGACCAGCTCATAACACGAGTACCGGTTTCCCGTCCTTCTGGGCAGTGGGATGAGAAATGTGGGAGGTGCACTCCAGTAATAACGTAACAGGGAGGAACTTTCCATTACCACTATTTAACCGCCTATAGATACAATCGCGGTAACATTTTGAAGCGTTACGTAGCATATTTCTTCAAGTATCACTTAAAGTGGAGGTGAGAGCAGAGGGTGCTCTCACTCTTGTTTGTTTAGTGATACAGCCGGGCCTGTCAGTAGCCTAGGCTGTAATCGGTAGTATACGTTTGTATTTGAGCAGGAGAGTAGAAGGGAGGGTTACGGCCCCTCTCTTTCTCTGGATAGAAGCTAGAGGACTTCCATCGGTTCACGGATAGTGAACAGTCTGTTGCGCTTGAGACCGCAGTCGTAACAGTGGCGACCTTGCCAGGATACCTGAAGTGTGCTGCTACGTTAACACTGTCTTGGAGTGTAATACGTTTTGTGTTGTCTTTTGTACGTCAGTTGAGCGCAGCCTAGTCCACTATGCCGTCTCCTGTTGGTTCACGAGAGGGTTCCCGACCAACGTCTCCCGAGCACGTGTCGTTACCGCCCGTCCCACCCCACAGTCCGCTCCCTCGTCTGGCGGGTGGCCGTGGTGACAACCCCGGTATAATGCACTCCACGCCTGTATACCAGGGACAGTTGTCGACGGAGGGTCTGTTGCAGCTGGAATTGAGGAAGTTGGAGGCAGAGGAGAGGAAAGCGGAAAGGCAGTGGCAGTCTGAGGAAACGAAGAGACAGAGGCAGTATGAGCTGGAAAAATCTCGCTTGGAGTTCACTGCCGCCACTCGTATGTCGCTTCAGGTGTCGACGCGGGAAGACACTGCCGAGATGAGGCTCGCTAGAAGTCTCAAGCTAGTTCCAGCTTTTGACGAGGCAAGGGTGACAGAGTTGTTTAGGAGGCTTGAAAAGAAGGCTCGAGAGTTTGAGTGGCCTCGTGAACTGGTAGCTAATGTGTTGCAGGGAAAAGCCCTGGAGGCGTATGATCGCATGGACGTGGATGATCTGGAGGATTATGATGAATTTAAGACATCCATCCTCAAGGTGTACGAACTTCGGCCAGAAGCATACGGGCTGCAGTTCAGAGGTGCTCGAAAAAGGCCAGCAGACACCTACGTGGCCTGTGCTAGGTATCTGGAGGAGACTCTTAGCAAGTAGCTAATGAGTGAGTATGTGGACTCCTTCAAAGACTTCAAGGAGTTAATCCTCATGGAGCACTTTACCAACATAGCTGAAAAGGACATACTGCAAAGATTAGGGAGAAACCCTTTAAGTGTTTGAAGGAGGTGGCAACGTGGGCCGATGACAGAGTCTTAACTGTACGAGGGTCGGTGCCCAAGGTGGGTTGTACTACTCCGTACTCTCGGGAGAGGACTGCTGGAGGAGCAGCCTCTGTAAATAAGACCGCCTGTCAGTACAAGGAAGGTAAGGACGGAGAGAAACTTAGGAGTCCTTCATCTAGTCCTAAGGTAACCTGCTTCTATTGTAAGTAGACAGGTCACATCAAGATGAACTGTGCTAAGTGGAAGGCAACTCAGTCTGCCAAGCCAGTGGCCATGATTGTTGGGTCCAGCCACGGGGCGGGAGAGGGTTGGAGGAGGACAAGGGTGGCGCTGTGGCCTCAGGTGCGGAGTAGTCAGGAAGGGACTCCACCGGTAAAGGCCAGTGACGTGTCTTCCCGGTTAACGTCGCCCCCAGATAAGCTCTCTCGGAAGTCGCCCCTGGACTGGTGTAAGCCCTTCACGTGTCAAGGCACGGTAATGATTGAGGGTTCCTGTTATCCAGTCACGGTGTTTCGAGACACGGGTGCACAACAGTCATTGTGCAGGAATGTGACAGGAAGAGACGTTAGCACAGGGTGGTACGTGCTCTGTCGGGGGGTGAATTCGACGGAGTACTATGATTGTGTGCATGTGGATCTGGCTTGTCCTATTGTGACTGCTGCAGCTCACGTGGCTGTCGTGGATGCTCTGCCAGTGGACGGGGTAGATTTCCTGCTGGAAAATGACTTGGCGGGAGCTAGGGTATTCCCTTTACCTACGCCCCCCGTCGCGGTCCCAGAGGAGACCTTTGAGGCCTCGGCTGGAGTGGAGAACGGGTGCGGGGTAGTAGAAGTCTCACTCCCCGTGTGTGCCGTCACGAGGTCCATGGCCAGGAAGGCTGTGGATAAGGACGTGCCGGTGTCCTCTCAGGTTCCTGGGACCGACTGTAGTACATCAGGGTCACCAGAGAATGAACTTGGAGAGAAGGGTGTCACCGCAAGGGGAGTAGAGACTGAGAGCGCCGGTAGGGAGGGCGACGGGTCGCACCTTGCGGGGTACACCAAAGGTGGAGCTACACTTAGTCCACCGTCCTCTCAGTTTCTTGGGGCCGACTGTAGTAAGACAGGGCCCCTGGAGGAGCTTGAGGAAAGATGGGGTGCTACTGCAGAGGGTGGGGAGAGTGAGGGCGTCAGTGTTAAGTCTGACGCGCACCACCCTGCTGAGTGCACCGGAGGCGGGGCTGACGTCAGCCCTTCGCCTGGTCAGGATCCTGGGGCCGACTATAGAAACACAGGGTTACCGGAGGAACCGGAGGAAAGATGGGGTGCTACTGCAGAGGGTGGGGAGAGTGACGGCGTCGGTGTTAAGTCTGACGCGCACCACCCTGCTGACTGCACCGGAGGCGAGGTTGATGCCAGCCTTTCGCCGGGTCAGGATGCTGGGGCCGACTGTATGTCTACAGGGTCACCACCTGAAACACCCGACACTCAGGGTCTTGTTCTGGAGGAGGAAGAGTTTGATTCCCCGGCCAGGCGCACCCGAGGGAGCACGAGGAATGGCAGCGATTTGCTGCCTGGTGCTCGGCTTAACCCTTTACCCCCTACCTCGTTGGTCTCCAAGGAGTTGATGTCAATCGGGTCGACTGAATTAAGCCGCAAGCAGCAGGAGGACGAGACCTTGAAGCCCCTGTTCGCTAGAGGGCGGGAGGAGAAGAGAGCAGGGACAGGTAAAGAGGAGTTCATCGTTGTAGCCAATTTGATGCACCGTCGGTGGACCGATGCGGCCACCGAGACTAACGGAGGAGAGGGGGACGTGCTACAAGTGGTTGTTCCCACGGAGTATCGGGAGGCGTTAGTGCAGTTAGCCCATGAGGGGCCCTTGGCGGGTCACCTCGGAGTGAAGAAGACGGTTCAACGCTTGAGGCGTAACTTTTGGTGGCCAAAAATGCCTGCCCATGTGGCTTCGTACATCAAGGCGTGCCACACTTGTCAGGTAGTGGGCAAACCGAACCAAGTTCTTCCAGTGGCCCCCTTAGTCCCCATTTCTGCCGTGGAATTCCCGTTCACCCGGGTGATGATTGACGTTGTGGGGCCCTTACCCCCTTCGTCGGCAGGGAACAAGTACCTGCTCACGATTATGGACGTCACTACCAGGTACCCTGAAGCTATCCCAGTCAGGAGCATACACGCCAAGGCTATAGTTAAACACCTCATTTGGCTTCTTCACTCACTTTTGACTGCCTAAGAAGCTGCAGTCTGATCGGGGAGTTAACTTTACCTCGAACTTGTTCAAGCAGATGCTAAATGACTGGGGGATTAAGCATATGTTGTCTAGTGCCTACCATCCCCAGTCACAGGGTGCGCTAGAAAGGCACCATCAGACGCTAAAGACCATGCTGCGGTCCTTTTGCTATGACAGTGGGAAGGACTTGGAGCTGGGAATGCCTTTCATCATGTTTGCCGTGATGGAGGTGCCCTCGGAGGCGTTAGGTTTCTCACCTAATGAGCAAGTTTTCGGCCACCGGGTGCGGGGTCCTTTGGATGTAGTGCAGGAGGCGTGGAGTGGGGCCGCCCAGGGCAAGGCCGAACCATTGCTTGACTTTGTGGCCCGTACTCGGGGAAGGTTGCACCGAGCTCTAGAGGTGGCTCGGGAGAACCTAGTTGTGGCCCAGGCCAGAATGAAGGTCTAATATGACCGGAAGGCCAAGGTAAGGAGTTTCTAGCCAGGGGAGGAGGTACTAGCTCTGTTGCCTCTGCAAAGGAAGCCGTTGGCAGCAACGTTTTGTGGTCCATACAGAGTGGAGAGGAGAGTGAGCGATTTGGACTACTTGATCGCTAATCCTGACCGACGCAAGGACTTCCAGATGTGTCACATAAACATGCTGAAGCCCTACTACCGCCCCTCATACCTCCAGAAAGGGTTGAGTGATTCTCTCAGTTTAGGAGAGGAGGAGGAGTGTGATAGCCTGCCGGTCGTGGGGGATGGAGAAGAAGAGGTAGTTAGTGATGGTGAGAGTGGTGAGGCTCCTTTGGGTGAGCGGCCACCGCCAAAGGGACAAGGTGTAAGCCCGGAGGAGGGGGCACCCTTGGTCCTGACGCTTGGTGCGGGAGAGAAGCCAGGTTTTGGAGACGTTGTTCATGTCGGACTGTGGGAGAATAACAGTCAGGAGGCCCTCAGGGATAATTTGCAACATCTGTCCCCGGAGAGAGGGGTGGATAATGTTATAGCTGATTGCCTGTCTCGCTCAGATTTGCATGAGGGCGGGGCAGAAAGAAAATTTTGTTCCAGGGAACAAAATTTTCCCTTGGGGAGGGCGTGTAACACCTGCCGGGGGGCCTGGCTGGTGTGTGTCCTCGGGTGAGTGAGGAAGAGGAGATGAGGAGAGAGAAGAGAGGAAGGTGGCCCTCCCCCGCCCCTGGTGGGCCCCTCAGTCCCGCGTGGCGAGCAGCGGCCGAGCTCACGAGTTAGTAGAGGTCTGGCCTTAATAGCGAATACACGTGCCGCTCTGCTCCGCAGCCTCTTGCTATCCATCGTCGTTGAGTTGCTGCGTTTTGGTAGTTGTTGAGTCCTCGTAGGAAGTTTGCCCTGTATTCACTTGAGTCAGTGAATAGCTAGAGGGTGTCTGAAGTTGTAGTATTGAATACACGTGGGTTCTACCATCTGGGTGAGGCTTTCGGGCTGACCACGTGCTAAGTTTAGTATTAACGGACGGAAGGCGGGAAACGAATGGTTACCGTGTTTTGGAGTATTGGCTAGCACAGAAGACACTGACACACACACACATCGCCTGTACACTAATTAACCTTTGTTCTGCGAGGCCAGCTCATAACCCGAATACCAGTATCCCGTCCTTCTGGGCAGTGGGATGAGAAAGGTGGGAGGTGCACTCCAGTAATAACGTAACAGGGAGGAACTTTCCATCACCACTGTTTAACCGCCCATAGATACAATCGCGGTAGCATTTTGAAGCGTTACGTAGCATATTTCTTCAAGTATCACTTAGAGTATAGGTGAGAGCAGAGGGTGCTCTCACTCTTGTTTGTTTAGTGATACAGCCGGGCCTGTCAGTAGCCTAGGCTGTAATCGGTAGTATACGTTTGTATTTGAACAGGAGAGTAGAAGGGAGGGTTACGGCCCCTCTCTTCTCTGGATAGAAGCTGGAGGACTTCTATCAGTTCACAGTAGTGAACAGTCTGTTGCGCTTGAGGCCGCAGTCGTAACAATATATATATATAATTATATATATATTATTATATATATATATATATATATATATATTATATATATATATATATTATACTATATATATCTATATATACTTAAATTATATGATAATACACGCAGTGTGTATATGCGTTTGAACCAGGAAATTTTAATAAAATAATAACAAACTAAATAATAAACTATATTGAAATCACAATGATGTAATAATAATAGGGACAACAACAGCAACACCATGATCACTACGCATATTTCCGTCTTGACTATCGATCCAAGGCAAGAAACTGCCATGCAAGAATCGCTGTATCGTCGTTGGGTCCCTCCTAAAGCTGCGCCGAGCCTTTAGGCCTTTATCTCACAAACCTCTCGGTGGGCGGCGCAAACGAGCCTCACTCATATCACAAATTTAGAGGCGACTGTCCTGAAGTTAAGACAGAAAGTTAAGAAAGAATGGCCGGTAAATTTAAACTCCTCATGGCACATTGTTGCCCGGTGCATCGCGGCGCCTAGGCAGTCTGGTGAACACGTGGCATGCTTTAAACTAAACGCTGCCGTAATACATCATGTTAGGTCGGCAGTTTGAACTTAGCCGCAGCAATCAGGTTCAAATAAGTCATGCATTGACGAGTTCATTATAATTAATATATATTAATTTAATAATACCATTGACGAGTTAATTTTATTGGCTAATGTGTGGATATTGCCAACATAACCTCATAATTTACTACTGACCCGAAAAACTCTGCTAAGTAATAGTGCTACAAATAGACAAGACATGAAACTTTCCAATCAAAGAGAAAATCGATCACCCAAAAGCAGGGCTTAAAAACGAAATAATTTTTCAAACGGTTTGTTCCGATCAGAAAGAGTATTATTAACGTTTTGTTTTTCGTTCCTCCTCCAAACATAACGTTTCTGAACCGGTTAAAAAGAAATGAAAACCGATTAGAACGTTATTATCAAACCATGTATTGAATATGCTATTAGCCCTAATACATAATAATGCCTATACATGACTACATTCTTATAGATTGTAATAAAGCCATGCATTTCATGGTGTACAGTATCCAATAAAATCAAACCCTTAGATGTCGTAAGAACTATATTATTAATATACGACTTAAATAAAGCAACACATTTTCATATACAAGACAAGAAGCGTAGTGTAGGAGGAGTATACAATCTCAGTTGCCATAAAGTAAAGACATGAATTACTAAATTATTTATTAGTATTATATATAGCGAAAAAAATATTATTTCGTAATATCACCAAGTAATTAAATAAACATAATCAATGAAATCAATGATTAAATGTGGTACTCCAAGGCACCGAACTTAGGACACTCACACCGAAATTCGGCGCACCAAGCATTAGGCTATGAACACAGTCAAAAGTTTAAGCACATACTCACGATATAATATACATTTTTTAATACTGGATATTAATCTAAGCATGTTCTTAAACCCAACTGCAGTATCATAGCTCAATGATTGCACGAATGGAAAGTGCAATAAAATAAGGGAACGTGATGCATATCACGAAGACAAAAATTCATAATTATAAAAGGTAAACAATAGTTACTTTTCATAAATTAAATGAAAAGAGGTGCATATGATACTAGAAACAAAACCACATCTTCAATTGCCAAGTGAACAAATACAGTAGACTGCATTTCTGCAGCAGGTAGTAAATTTATGCCTAATTTACAGGGAACATGGTGCAAAACTGCAAATTATCTATATATGTAGCAAACTTCGCTAGCCTGCGAATCATGTTGGTGAAGCTGAGCTACATAATTGAGTATGTGACAACATGGCTCTTGTCTAACAGTCCTTGATTACTGTGAGTACAGTGTCTTGATTACTGTTTGTTTAGACGGAGGAACAGCATGTCCTCTAGAACTTTGTTGTTTAGGGATGATCTTAGAGAGGAGAGAATAAACTTCAAGCCGGAAAAGGCACGTTCCACACTAACTTGAGTGACTGGTATAGTGCTATGACGGACATAGCCAGTTTGTATAAGTCTGGGTTAGCTACAGCCATGCTCGACCAGTACTTGAAAATGCATTCGGTGCGTTTAAGCAGGGCTTCTCTTGTGTATATTTCTAGCAGATATGAGATGGATACACGATTATTGACCAAATATGGTATGGAACGAAAAATTACGTTATTAACCGGTTACAGGGATTTCGAAATAGCGTTTTTGCTCCGGAACAGTACATATGATAACGTTTTCGTTTCCGTTTTCTTTCCGAGCATAATTTCCTTCATTTCGGTTTTCGTTTTCGTTCCCTTAAACCCGTTTCAAAGCCCTGCCAAAAAGACACCATTGATTGGGTCTTGAAATATTTATCTATCCATCTATCTATATACATTTGTCTATATATACATGAATTTATTAAACACAGAGAGAGAGAGAGAGAGAGAGAGAGAGAGAGAGAGAGAGAGAGAGAGAGAGAGAAGAGAGAGAGAGAGAGAGAGAGAGAGAGAGAGAGAGAGAGAGAGAGAAAAGGGGGGAAGCATCTGCAAATGGTAAGTTAAGGTCTCCTGAACTACATTTTTTATTGGCTGTTGAGCTGATTGGGTCCACATTTCGAGCCTATCACGTCGCATTGAGACACTTTGATCGGCCATGATTGTCACCCTATATAAAATCTGCATTAAAGAAGACTTTTCTATCAGGCCGACGTCGGTTATTATTACTGTATTGACTTATGATTTTTTTTTTCTTCTCTCTCTCTCTCTCTCTCTCTCTCTCTCCTCTCTCTCTCTCTCTCTCTCTCTCTCTCTCCTCTCTCTCTCTCTCTCTCTCTCTCTCTCTCTCTCTCTCTCTCTCTCTCTCTCTCTCTCTCTCTCTCTCTCTCATGTAGTCGTTAACTGTATTGTATGTATTATGTACATATTTTTATGTCTTCTAACTCAACTGAAAAAAAGCAGATTTAGTAATCTATATTCCCAATAACTGTTCACATTTGCATATACAATTATTAACCGCATATATAATAAGATTTAGCGTCTAGGAAGGCTGGATGTCTGCCATATGATTTCCGATACTTTGCTAGCCTCGCGTTTTTTTTAGTTGTTCACACTGCATTTGTCATTCCATTATATATGAGCATATTTCGTCAATTAGGATGTGTGCAAATACATTCAAGTTTGAGAGACTCATTCGCACACTGACCCAGCTTCCAGCGGGGCTCCATAAAACATGGCGCCACTAAGGAATTTACGGCACCTCGGGATGCGAAGTTCCTAAGAGCGGGAAGATATGAGGCCGTGCAAGTTTTCCTATCAATTATCAAGTAATGGTTCGTATTTCCACCGTTTTTGCTCTACGAAACCCTTTATCAGTACAGACGTTGGTGCCTCACAGTTCACCAGTCACAGCGCTGGACACTTGTCCACTTCGGATATACGTATATTCGGAAACATGCCATTCGTAAGCTATGGTATTAAAGGAATGTATGACAAACTTATCACAAAGAAGAAGAAAGTCCTGGAGAGAATAATGGACTGGCAGCCAAAGAGAAGTTGTAAGCCATGCAACCAAACAATTTCAGTAAGCCAATGTCATTCAATGGAAAGTCTCAGTCACATCGAGTTCCTATGCACAAAACCTCAGCTTTTGCTTGTATATACATATCTTATCCGTATAGTGTCAAGCTGCTTTGCTGCAACACATGCCTCACGAACTTTACCTTTGCCTTAAGGTTTCCACTCATGGTGTGTACAGCTTTATGATACTGTGCACGACATTATCTAATGCCTTTCCGAGTTTCTTCTCAACCCATTAACTCCCACACTTTCCGGGAAACTCTCATTTACTCTACAACCTATATTCACTTGTAATAATTTTGGTTACCCATTGAAACATTAATGTTATCCTACGTGGTAAATCTAAAACAGTTGTAGCGTTTCATGTGGCGGTATTTGTTACATAAAAAAATTGCAATAGATTTTCCACAGCCAGTAATTTGACAGCACACATGTAATAATTCCTTACCTGAGGGTATACTTTTCACGAGTTTTTTATAATCATGCTGTATTTCCTCGTATTATTTTGTAAATGGTAAAAAAAAAATGAATTTCCTATTTCGTGTAGAGAAACAAAACTCGCGGTTGACCTCATACACGTATATACAATTAGGAATTACTGAATTATTTCAAAGGATGCCATTTTTCTTCCTTCCCATAGAATAAAAAAAAAACCTTATATCTATAATAATATAAGCGAAAGTGTGTCTGTCTGTCTGTGTGTGTATGTGGTATAGGTTCCGCCCCCCGTGGCGCAAACACCTCATATGGCACATTTTTGGAATCAGGTTGACCAGGGGAAGGTCATAAGCCCATTTATGAGATGCTCCGATCACTTTTTTTTTTTTTTTTTTTTAGCAGCCTATTAGAGAGAATTGTGAAAACAAAAGTGGGTTGCGAGAATTGAGGAAGCCTTGATGTAGGGTGATGGGTAATGGGTGAGTGAATGGGTGGGGTGATGGGTAATGGGTGTGGGGTGATGGGTGAGTGAATGGGTGGGGGGTGATGGGTTGGGGGTGATGGGTGATGGGTGAGGGAATAGGTGGGGGGTGATGGGTAATGGGTGAGTGAATGGGTGTGTGGTGATGGGTAATGCGTGAGTGAATGGGTGGAGGGTGATGGGTAATGGGTGAGTGAATGGGTGGGGGGTGATGGGTAATGGGTGAGTGAATGGGTGGGGGGAATACATACATTTCTACATCCATGATTTCAGGAAAGTTAGAAGGGGCTATCTGGAGAGTCCATGTTTGGTGGGCCGAAGGCCCACCAATAGCCTCCGCAGGAGGCTAGCCAAAGTCCGCCGAGGGCGGTCTTTGCGGCAGTTGATAAAAGTTGCTCCGATCATCGTCTGTCTGTCGTCTGTCTGTCGGCCGTAAGCAAGTTTCCACCATTCTAGGTGATTCACCACTTCAGAAATGGTTAAGAGTAATTTCTGGGATGGTTTAAAACTATGGGTTAAGCTTATTTAATTACTTTACCCGTGAAAAAATATATCATTTATACAAATCTAAAGATGTCTTCGAACATAGAAATAACTGTCTTTCATGTCCTTTCATATGTAATAACGGGAATAGGTTCGAAAACATGGTGAACATATAACTGTAAGCGTCAAAGAAACGATATATCATTATATAAATCTATATAAAGATTATATATATATAAATATAATGATATATATATTATATTAATATAATATATATATATATTATAATATATATGAGAGAGAGAAAGAGAGTAGAAATAAAGAATAGAGAAGAGATGAGAGAATAGAGAGAGAAGAGAGAGAGAGAGAGAGAGAGAGAGAGAGAGAGAGAGAGAGAGAGAGAGAGAGAGAGAGAGAGAGAGAGACGAGAAGAGCGAGAGAGAGAGAGAGAGAGAGAGAGAGAGAGGAGAGGAGAGGAGAGAGAGAGAGAGAGAGAGAGAGAGAGAGAGAGAGAGAGAGAGAGAGAGAGAGAGAGAGAGAGAGAGAGAGAGAGAGAGAGAGAGAGAGAGAGAGAGAGAGAATCAAACCGAATTGGTTACAGAACATCCTTGCCGAAAGTACTATTACTACTACAACAACAACTACTACTACTACTACTATTAATAATAATAATTGGCAGCGAGCGAAGCGATCTGCTACTTACCATAAGACCCGTTCGCGTAGGGGGAGTGGAACCATTCGTAAGCCAAAAAGTGAATAACTACTCCTAAATATTGTCGGATTGAGCTGAAATTTGACATGCAAGTAGTGCTGTCAAAATCAATGGGGTCTGTGCAACAAACTATTTGCGTAGAACAAGCCCTTAATGAGTAATTAGCGTAAGGATTTAATTAGTGCTAAGTAAACTTCGGTTTTACAATAACTTCTGTTGCTTGTTGTAGACCACTGTAACTTCTGTAGACTAGGTTTTTTAAAAGCACTTTGAGCTCGCTGTCACGTTCCAGCCGCAAGAACTGAGCCAAAAGCAAAGGGGCCAGAGGCTGGACGCCTATACTTGTTATTGATAATAATAATAATATTGATAACAACACTAATACTAATAATAATCATAATAATAATATCAACAACAGGAATAAGAATAATAAGCACAGATAATATTAACGACAACAGAGACGACGATTATGAAAAGAAACATAACAATGCCTACTACATAACAATGCCTACCTACAATAATTACTTCCTACAACCTGCGGTGAATTCGCTTCCTGCACACAGTTACACCACTTACCTCCCACACAAACTTGCAACGCGCACCGGCCACTACACTATCTAATAAAGTAACTGCCACGAACACCTCACCCAACAACAAACTTTAGGAGCACTCTCAGACATGACCACATCCACATTCACCCACGGATTCAGACCTAACTCCTACATTCTTTTTTTTTTACGACGTGAAAAATCCTGACCCCTTGCTGCTTACTGACTGATATTTGATGCCAGGAGAAGGGAATACTACGGTTCTTCTAAATTTCAGCTGTATGTTATCATAGTTAACCATATTATCAGGTAAACAGGCATAATTCTAAGCAGTGTGACCTTAAGATAGAATGGAATTTTCGCCTCGTTAAAAAAAATAGACTATAGTATAGCGACACAGTATAACTTGCCCAGAAGCCACGCCCCCTGCCTTTCCCCCTTTTTCTACGGTGCAGCTGATTGGTGCATTCTTCGTATCATCACTACCAATACCAATTTATAGTAGCGACCAAGAGCGTTTCCCAGGCAGCCAAGAGAAGTCACAACACACCGTCCAGACAATCACCAGACTGGAAATACTAGAGTGTGTTTGCTTTCCTTCCCCGAAATCACACATAGATTTTGTTACATTATTTCTGACTAATCACAAAGAGTGTAGCAATGCTGAAAATAAAATGGTATTGACTGTCTACGCTTTTCTATATTTTTTTCTATTTATCTGTTGATGCATTTACTTATCTACGAATTTAATGATAGATATGGAAATTACCCCCCCCCCACACACACACACACAATCACAGAGACATACGCACTTTGACTTTCCTGAACAACGTATGTACTTCATCGATTTCCCCTCATCTTCTCAGCCTGATACAGGTGTACTGTGACACGACGCATCCTGGTGCCTGCTTAAACTTTGCAACATTGAGTGAGGTGCAATGACAACGAGAGAGAGAGAGAGAGAGAGAGAGAGAGAGAGAGAGAGAGAGAGAGAGAGAGAGAGAGAGAGAGAGAGAGAGAGAGAGAGAGAGAGAGAGAGAGCGAGAGCGAGAGCGAGAGCGAGAGCGAGAGCGAGGAGGCGAGAGCGAGAGCGAGAGCGAGAGCGAGAGCGAGAGCGAGAGCGAGAGAGAGAGAGAGAGAGAGAGAGAGAGAGAGAGAGAGAGAGAGAGAGAGAGTATGATAGACAAGCGAGATCAGAAAAAAATATATGCGGTTTTCTAAATGATTAATAAAGATTAAAACGTACGACTAATGAAGGAATGACAAAAAAAAGGTAATACAAGAGAGCCAAAAGAGGACAAAGGATGGAGAGGATAATGAAAATGGAAAAAAAAATTCTAAATACGTGGAAAAGAGAAGAAAAATTGGGGAAAAAATGAGGTGCAGAGGTATACAAGGAGAGGGGAATGGGGGGATTAGATGAGGTTCCGATGGAGGCGTGAGGCAGCAACACAAGTAACATTTTTTTATTTTTTTAAACTGCCAAAGACACTTGGACTCTTTCATGTGTGTGTGTGCGTGTGTGTGTGTGTGTGTGTGTGTGTGTGTGTGTGTGTGTGTGTGTGTGTGTGTGTGTGTGTGTGTGTGTGTGTGTGTGTGTGTGTGTGTGTGTGTGTGCTAAGATAAGATACTTTGATCCTATCTAGACACTTTGCAAGTACCAACTACAAGGTTATTGACTATACGAAGCGCCACCACGCCAGGACGAACTTGGTGGACTCGAACCGCTGACCGAATGCAGGGACTGCACGCGAGCTCATGTATGTGTGTGGTGTGTGTGTGTGTGTGTGTGTGTGTGTGTGTGTGTGTGTGTGGTGTGTGTGTGTGTGTGTGTGTGTGTGGTGTGTGTGTGTGTGTGTGTGTGGGTGTTGTGTGTGTGTGGTGTGTGGTGGTGTGTGTGTGTGTGTGTGTGGTGTGTGGGGTGTGTGGTGTGTGTGTGTGTGTGTGTGTGTGTGTGGTGTGTGTGTGTGTGTGTGTGTGTTGTGTGTGTGTGTGTGTGTGTGTGTGTGTGTGTGTGTGTGTGTGTGTGTGTGTTGTGTGTGTGTGTGTGTGTGTGTGTGTGTGTGTGTGTGTGGTGTGTGTGTGTGTGTGTGTGTGTGTGTGTGTGTGTGTGTGTGTGTGTGTGTGGTGTGTGTGTGTGTGTGTGTGTGTGTGTGTGTGTGTGTGGTGGTGTGGGGGGGTGGTGTGTGTGTGTGTGGTGTGTGTGTGTGTGTGTGTGTGTGTGTGTGTGTGTGTGTGTGTGTGTGTGTTGTGTGTGTGTGTGTGTTGTGTGTGTGTGTGTGTGTGTGTGGTGTGTGTGTGTGTGTGTGTGTTATGCTTCAGTCTTTTGAATTTTGTGCCAGCTATATTATACGTATATGGTAAGAGAGGTAAAAGGGGCTGAGTCAAACGGTATTAGAAAAGTATATTCACTGTTATTTTGGAGAACACTTGAATAGGAGGCGACACTTTGAGCAAGCATCCAAAATATCTAACGATTTAGCAGTAACAATTAACGTCAGCAAAGTAAACTTGACTAACACAGTCCTGCACCGACACTGCTCATAACCAGCAAAATACTGGAACGCCTGAATTTCCTCCCTCTGCTCAGTGTACCTCACCGTTTGTGGGTTCCATTCTCCATCACAAAACACATACGAATTCCGAGACAAAAGCAATTTACGTGCACTCGGCCTTCAAGCCGCCGTGTTTATTGGTATTCTCTGCCACGACTCATCCCTAAGAGCTGGTGGGGAGGGTAAAAAATATCGACGTTATATGGATTGCGAGACTTTACCTTACAACACTAAGGTCTCCCTGCCCACAACTGTTCCCCTTTGCACACTTCTCTCGCCTTCTATGTATATATCTATACATCGATGACTATGTATGTGATAGCCATGCATCTACACGTATAACCCTCCCGTAAAAAGCATAAGATTTCCCACAAAAAAACGAAGAAGCCTAATGTTGGCAGCGGACCTTACCGCTAAAACACCTGCACAGGGGCTCAGATAAGCACATGTAAGGGAATCATGATTCATAGAGTCAAATCTTGTCTCTCGTCCTTAGATTTTTCTGCCAATACTGAAGCAAAGATGTTGAAAAGGGAAATTCAATTTCAAAAGCTATTACAAAGTTGACGATCGATGATATAGCCCATTAGAACTTTCTGAAATACATTTAATCACTAACTTCAAACTTTCACTGTTAGTACAAATATGGCAATAGCGTGCTCTCCCACTGGAGCTGGACTATAAAACTGCTTGCACTGCACTACTTTTTCAAAGCTTCACTGACTGCGACCACACAATTGCCTGTGAGACACTGTCTTTCCTTAATTCAACTTCTGCACACATGTGAAGGCAATGCACTATTCAAAATATAGAGCTTGCCGTTAATACTTGCATCAAACACCGTCAGCTTGAAATCCACATCCGCAGCTGTTTGCTCAGCACCGAGTGATCTAATCCCACCCAGGGCTTCCTCACAAGGAATATGCAAAGCCTGTAGCCTGTATTCGCACCAAGCTGTTGACCTGTTTCGTCACTGATCCTGCTTGTCCTAGTGAGCTTGTGTCCTGGTACACAGACCTACAGTCCTCATTATCATCTTAAAAGACGGGTACAGTGGTCTTATATCTTCTTTCCGAAATATTTATTTTATCAATGTTGATGGTGCTACCTTATCTGCCCTCGATGTTCTTGTAGCTGGTTGCCATCTACTGCCTTTGATCCATTCGTGAAGTTGAAAATAAATTTCAAGCAGATTTGTTAATTATATTGGTAATTATGGTAGCTAGGTTTAGACACTTCACTAATCTTTACATGGCAACGCTGACCACTTTTAACGGTATAGTATTTCATTTCTGTTCCTGCGTTTCTTTAGGAAATGTTAGCTGAGCGTGTATGATTATCACAAACTATCATACGGGATACACTTGGTTAGTTTTATCTCTCCAGTTAAGTTCGAGGGGCTGTCCATCTGGTTCAGTTCAAGCTTACCTCCCCATCCGTTACTTAGCAAACACATTTACTTTTCAAACTTTGTCCGATCATTCTTGTGCGTGTGCGTGTGTCTGTGTCTGTGTCTGTGTCTGTGTCTGTGTGTGTCTGTGTCTATGTCTATGTCTATGTCTATGTCTGTGTCTGTGTCTGTGTGTGTGTGTGTGTGTGTGTGTGTGTGTGTGTGTGTGTGTGTGTGTGTGTGTGTGTGTGTGTATATATATATATATGTGTGTGTGTGCGTGTGTGTTAGTCAACCTTGTATTTTCCGCCCAAAGGTCGACGGTCACGTTTCACTGATGAAATGGATTTTTTTTCCTTTACCAAGAAAAAAAAGTAAGTGCTGCTTATTAGCATACATGCTTTAGGAAGCAGGGAAGAGAGTACTAGTTATGAAAATGCTGGCAAAAAAACCCATGAAAGGAGATGAAAGGGCTAATTAAAAAAGATATGTAGAAATATTTACGTAGGAGCAACAAACTGACAGGTTTTACCATGAAGATCTGAAAAAAATTGGCGATACGTGCTTCTTAACTCATGATTGAAGAAGTTTTTCGTCCGTTGAACATAAGTGCACAAGAGATATGAAGTAAATAATATATCTAAACGTCGCAATGAAAGATTTTAAATTTTTTGATTTTTTTTTTCATTTCAATTATTTTTATGTGTGTGTGTATTTTAAGCATACTTGCACAATTACTACGACTAGTTCATACCACATCAGCACTTACACTAATACCGTCGCTACTACATTACCACACGTATACTACTATTACAACAATTGCTACTATTATCAACACAAAACTAACATTACCACCATCCAAGTCGACATAAGAACATAAGAACATAAGAAAATAAGGAAGCTACAAGAGGCCGCCGAGGCCTACACGTGGTAGTTCCTGTACGTATGACATACATGTGTATGTATGACATACAAGTTACAAGGGGAAAAGTAACTGCCCACTTTCATCAGCAAAATTCCCGAGCATTTAGCGTTGAGGGTAAAGTCAGTGACGACAATTCAACACTGAACCACAACTAGTACATGCACCATCCCATCACTTCATATCGATGTCCATACTTCCCATCCTGTACCACCACCAAACACTCCCCTTCACCCTTTATCACTATCTATCGTTCGTCATAAACAGACATGGCGTGGCAACAGACAACCTCGACTTTATGTCTATCATCATTATCATCCCTTGGGCACATGGGTCTTGAACACCTATTTTCGTATTCCTTTGTGTAATATACTGGCAATTAAGCGGGGTTTTTGTTCTCTTTTAGTTTTGCCCTTGGTCAATCCTTTGTGATGCAAAATATATATATATATATATATATATATATATATATATATATATATATATATATATATATATATATATATATATATATATATATATATATATATATATATATATATATATATAAGGTACCTAAAAGAGCAAACAATTTTTTCCCGCGTAAACTGTATCACATCAGATCTCTTTCAACTTTTTTTTTTTTTCTCCGTTGAATCACCTCGTCTGCGTGGTGAGCGATGGGCTCCATAACAAAGTAATGTTGCCATCAACGTTCATCTATCATAGGCACGGAATTATGCTTCTTTCTTATTAAGGTCTCCAGCATCCATTAAATTTCCTCGAATCCATTTTCTTACCAATTTCAATTCGTTTTCACCGACTAAGTGTCAATAAGATTCCTGTCAGAGGTTTTTTTACGGATCCTCTCTCCTATCAGGCCTGCTGCATGGAAACACCATCTTCAAGCAGTCATGATATAAAAAACACGGAGGAGGAAACTGATGCTTGAGAGGCTGAAAGAAAAGCTCTAATAACCATACCTGCCCTGCCATGAATTCACGAAGGAACGAAGCAGGCAACCCACCTATCTGGCTGGATACTCTTTCACTCACTGCATGCCTGACACTGCCGCTTCTCACTTGTGACTCCATTCGTTTCCTCCTTCCTTAATACTATATTGTTTTTACACTCTTAAGGCCTTTGTCCCTTACCAAAACTTTAATTGAGTTAAGAAAATAAAAACATTTCCCCTTGCAAAGCTACTCCGAATAATTTATTTGTTCGAAACTTATTTCAATAATTATTTAATTCTCTTAAAAAAGCTTACTATTTGAAGTTCTGCGACTTGATGTGAATTACTGTCTAACACAGCTAGATTATTTTAAATTTACGGAACCGATAAGTTCTACATGCATGAGTTGATTACTGTGGTGCTTCACGTTCAGAGTAATATTCACGGTTCTGTCCCACTGAGAGGAATGTTCCGGCAGTGTTGCCCTCCGTTGGAATAAAATGACATACCACTAGTTAGTTACATTCACCACTACCATCACGATTTATATTGAACCACTACCAAAAACCATTACCACTACCACTAACTATAGTATACCAAAAAACAAACCTACCACCGAAACAACAACTGCACAGACACAACAACTACCATTACCGCAGACATCATACTAACGCTTCATTTCATTATCTTATAAATATTTGTTTTCCATTCCTCCATAACAATATACGCATATAAAAGTGCGTGAAGAAAATTTGGGTCACATTCATAAACTGTTACGTTGATTACAAATACCATCATTTTAACCATCCTTTTTTGAGGACTATAGAAAGATCACTCAACTTTAACCAGGAAAGTTCTTCTACAACTTCCGATAAAAAGTTCAAGTTTGAAACTAATTAGTGTCAATACTTTGTGATCTATTCAATACATCACAATGAGATACGAGCCTCTTATTCCTTTTCCTTTGTAAGTGATGATATGTTGTGCATATTTCACCAATACCATTACCGCTAGTAACACTACCTATATAGCTACATTTATTTCTAGTAACACCACACCAAACTGCTTTTTCACCGTCACCATGAGAAGTACAGTTTTTAGTATTTTTCCTTATACTGATATGACGGCAATATCTATACTGTTATGGCCGCGGTGAAATAACTAACGTAATAGTGGCGGGAACACATGGCTTAATTTCCTACCCGCTGTAACAGTTTCAGATTGTGTCTCAGTATCTTTCTGTTTTGGGGTATAATTTTCTCAAGATACCTTTACCTTGACATAAAACTTTATGGTCATTTTTCTCTCAGATTAATTACCTCCGTTATGGAACAACTTAGCATATCAATGTCTGCCATATGGGATTCCTTGTACGATATTTTCATTCGCTCAAATTGTATAACTCAGTCGCATTGCACAGCTATATTCATGAAGGGAGCAACCTCTTTTACAGCCATTATATGATTTTTATATTTTTATGCCTTAATTAACTTCATGGATATTTTTTTCAACTAACGTTAGAGCCAACACCCTTGTAGCCCTAGAAGCTTTGTACACGAGGCGGCGATGGTCGGCTTAACCCTTCCCGGAGCTGGCATGTGAGTCTGCAATAACACTTTCTGAAACCCCTTTTGACACCACTATGCTACACTATTTCCTTGTCGCAGTTGCAGGCAGGATATCTGGATAAAAGGTGTGAAATATTATGGCCCTAGTGACACAGTTATGAGACGTGACGGAGTTGGCAGCATGGTGACGGGGCGCAATGTGTGGGTAGAACCTTGCTTCCCTGTAAATATATTCAAGACAAGTTTACAATAAAGCTAACTAACAACAGTTAACATATTAAAAGCAACGTCTTCAACTCGCTTCAAGTGTCATATTTAATTGGAGATTAGAATTGAAGACATGTTCATAAAGATGCAGTGTTATTAATCTTAATCCATTTAGTAAAGCGACTCACAAGGTTAGCTAAAACCGGACAGACATACGGATAGACTTATGAGCGCAGGTTTTATAACACATTAATGTTCTCGTTTTGCAGAAAAAATTGTTTAGTGATTAACGACCTCTGAGAATGGAAGGCATATCCACTGGATGCAAAGGTAAATCAAGAAAAATGCAGTGGAAGAAGAAAGACACAAGAGGACGCGGACCGCGTGATATCTTAACAATCTATGCGGTGAAGGAGCTTTCGCAGTTTCTAAGACAGGATGGATAATGGAATACTGAGGTAGGTTGTGTGATATAGAAAACAGTATCTGAAGACTTGTTAATCCCATTAGGGCAGAGGCTAATTCCTTGATTAATAGGTGCTCATTCCTCACCCCTGCCCACCCTTGTGCAAATTCATGTGCAAATAACAGGAAACAATATTAAAAAATACATAGAGGAATGAGTGGGAAAATATCCTTCTCAGAGGAAGTGCACATCCAAACAAACCCTGCCTGGTTGACACGCTACCCTATTGCTTGTTAGGAAGTGTTGTTAGTAAAGCGTCTGGTATTGATCCAAGAGGCAGCATGTCGACACTCAGCCCCTCTCAGTCGCTCATGTCCCTCAATCGGTAACATCTGAGCCTCGAGCCTCCTGCACCATATTCCATTCCAGCTCCCACCCTTCACACATGTCTCTCGCGCCTTGCACCACATTAGGGTTTCATCAACATTTGAGGAACTTCAGGACCTTTCAATACGTCGAAGATATATGAAAACTCGAAAGAATCAAAAGGAATACCGAAGAAAGGTCCTTAAGTTCCTCAAATGTTGATGAAACCATTGTTTGACAGGATGGTGTTGAGGAAGCGTTATATCACACAAGGCCAACCACTTAACACGGTAAAACGTGATATGGGAAAAGAAAAATGAATGAAGCGTGCGGGACACGCCACTGATACTTGTTGCCTTACATTGAGGAGCGATCGAGGCCAGGCATTGGAAGACCCGGGAGGCAGATTAAGGTAATGGAGATCGTGATGAAGGGCGACATGACAGATGGGACGGTTGTCAGTATAGAGCCAAAGATCCTTGTAGCCTCTTGTAATGTTTGTCTATTAGTAGATTGATGATGACAGGTAACGTGTTAAAAAATGCTTTTTAAAATATCTCGTAGTGAATTCATGCAAGCGACATGATGACGAAGTTTGTGTCTACCTTTGTACTAGCAATAACGCCGGAAGGTGATAGTAATGCGATTCAACTTCTACAGAGAGCAATATCCAATATACATTCGCTAACAAACTTTCAAAACACACAGCTAAGGTCAGCCTGTTGGCATCCTCCATACCCACTTAATTAGTTAGTTATGACTCCGTTATGGCCAAATTTTATTTATGCACACACATACATAGAGAGAGAGAAGGAGAGAGAGAGAGAGAGGAGAGAGAGAGAGAGAGGAGAGAGAGAGAGAGAGAGAGAGAGAGAGAGAGAGAGGAGAGAGAGAGAGAGAGAGAGGGAGAGAAGAGAGAGAGAGAGAGAGAGAGAGAGAGAGAGGAGAGAGAGAGAGAGAGAGAGAGAGAGAGAGAGAGAGGAGAGAGAGAGAGAGAGAGAGAGAGAGAGAGAGAGAGAGAGAGAGAGAGAGAGAGAGAGAGAGAGAGAGAGAGAGAGAGAGAGAGAGAGAGAGAGAGAGAGAGAGAGAGAGAAGAGAGAGAGAGAGAAGAGAGAGAGAGAGAGAGAGAGAGAGAGAGAGACTTAACTCCCTCACATACTTATACATTATTTTTACAAAAAGAAACAAACAGTTCAACCAATGCAAAATTACGATTGCCATCCATAACCTTCTAGAGATTTTAGGAGGTTTTTTTCCATGACGTCCATATCGCTGAATGCTGACCTCTTCGTTACCTGTACAAATACGATCAAGGCGTCGTCTTAAGAGTCATTAGGTTCCATGCGCCACTTCAAGAGGTTCCTCGCTTCCACGTTCCCCGCCACTTTGCCTGATGCGTTTTCCTTTTTCCAACAGGAGCCTTACGAGAATAATAAGAGGCCCTCGGTGACTCGGTGACTGTTTCTGTGAACCTGTTGAGACGAGTTTCGCACTTCCTTTGGTCCCATGATAGCTGCTTCCCATACTACATAACGCTATTCACCTTTTACTTGCTTCTTTAAATCGTCAGGCAAGTTTCATGTCCCTTACTCACACGATAAGATTTCTCATCTTAATGACGAAGCATTACTGCTGGTCTGTACATAGAGTAAGAAATTATATATAAATGCTTTTTTGTTGTCGAACTTATAGAACAAAATATAAAAATGCTTTGCACGAAGAAATCGTTATTTTCACACGTCCTCAATCTTCGGAAAGAGCAATACTCTAGTTTTAATTCAAGCATCGAATTGGATTATGAAAACTAATATTTCTTATTTTCTGTAGCATATCCGTGTAGATCTATCTACTGAACATTCTATATTTCTTTTGAACACACACACACACACACACACGCAAACACACGAAAACACACACACACACACACACACACACACACACACCACACACACGCACACACACACACACACACACACACACACACACACACACACACACACACTCACACACACCGAGAAGTCCCGGGTTCGATCCCCGGGCGGAGCGGAGACAGATGGGCTGTTTCCTTAAAACCCGAGCCCTTGTCCACCCAGCAGTGAATGAGTACCGGGTGTTAGCCGGGGGTCGTGACCCGCCTACCGGGGTGATGGCTTCGGCCAACACTAAGGATGCATGATAAGAATGTTGATATGGAGACGGGGGCATACGAGTGCAGCTCAGGTCCTGTAAAATACAACTAGATGAATACACACACACACACACACACACACACACACACACACACACACACGTACACGCACACGCACACGCACACGCACACGCACACGCACACGCACACGCACACGCACACACACACACACACGTGTATGCATACATCATGTCATTTGCACGAACAAAAGACCATCTCTTTTTTATTTTGAAACAATTTGGGGGAGGCGGTGGCCGAGTGGTTAGCGTATTGGTGTGGTGAGCTTGATGTCCCGAGTTCGAATCCTGCCGGGGACATAACTCTTTCGGCCATCTTTAATTAACGTGGTCGACAAGAGCCTGGGAGGTGAGCACAAGGTCCCGAGTTCATGTCCCACCATGAACCCACCAACTGTAAATCCATCGTCGAGTGGCCGAAGCATCCCGCATGCTGCATTCCTGTTCCGTCGACTGCGACTTCAAGTGTGGCGATGGGACAACAGGGTAGCAGCGTGTGCTTTCAAACTGAAGGGTAGACCATCATAGAAAACGGACCTTCAGCTAACATCACAGGTGTCACTATAAAAATCCAGCCTGCGCCAACCAACGGGCGGAGGATCACCATCATCATGGCCCTCAATATGATAAATAGCTTACTGGCGCTATAGGCTTCAATGTAAAAAAAAAAAAAAAAAAAAAAAAAAAAAAAAACTCTAGTTTGATTTTCACATTTGCACTTTTGAAGCAGTTTCTCAGATCTTTTTACTCCACTCTTCTATTCGATAAACACAGCCTCGGTGCAGCCTTCCTGTACTGCGCATGCTTCTTCATCAAAGACTACCACGCTATATTTCCCACTTTACTGTACACTCGACTAGACTTTTTCCCTCGTGAATAATCAATATCTTCCTTCCCTTGGAGTCAGACATGCACTCGCCACATGCACAAGTCTGACACCAAAGCCACCGTGATTCCTCGAAAAAGTTTTCAGTTCACTAGCCAGATAGATACCTCTTAGTGACTACGTATTGTCAATCATATACGATTCGATGCACTTTGAGTAGTGTGACAAAAGGAAATAACCATGTGATAACGGGGTGATAACGATATACATACTATATATGGGCAAACTTTTACCAGTTAATTCTCTCTCTCTCTCTCTCTCTCTCTCTCTCTCTCTCTCTCTCTCTCTCTCTCTCTCTCTCTCTCTCTCTCTCTCTCTCTCTCTCTCTCTCTCTCTCTCTCTCTCTCTCTCTCTCTCTCTCTCTCTCTCTCTCTCTCTCTCTCTCTCAAACACAAATGCACACACACACACACACACACACACACACGCACACACACACATACACACACACACATACACACACACACACACACACACACACACACACACACACACACACACACACAAAGCCTTTAACCCTGAAAGGCATTCAGTATCACCTTTCTTAATCCTTCGCTTGAGCAATGCCCCATTTAGCTGTAGGTGGAGTCTAGCTTTAAAGCATTGTACCCGCAAAATTGTTTTAACAGCAATTCGGACTCGTGTGAGCCTTCAAGGTGGAGACGGGGGCGCTATATCAGAGATCTTGTAACTATTATTTTTATTATGATATCTACTCTTAAAGGTGATTTGTTCAGAGCTGTTCATTCCACCCTATATGAGTCACCTGTTTATCTTATTTTTATGTTTTTAATAACCTTCTAACCTTTCAAATCCACATGTTACAATTACACAGACAGAACAGGTAATTTCGCTCTCATCTTGTGTTTGCATATATTCTTGAAACATTGCAGTTTAATTATAAAGCATAACATAATTGAGTTTTAGAACAAAGACATATTTTATCACAGAAAAAAATAACCTAGATTGCTCATAATATGGTATATATTTGATATTTTCTTTAAATCTGCACTGCATTTATGTAAGGCTTGTCAGCAGAAAAAAACATATTCTTACTCATATTCAATTTACAGTATACATCTTCAATATAATTACATGGTGCATTACAAGAAAAAGATAAATAAATTTTTTTTATTAGCGAGTCATGGTTCTATGCTGGCAAGTAGGCATGGCATGATCACGCCCACCCATCTTTCCACCCCAATACCAAACCCCGTCACTATATATCGTCCATCCTAATTAAATAATGTGGTGCAGGGGCGGTGGAAAAGCAGGTCACACGAAGAAGTAATACACAACTAGTCAAAGAACAGTCAGAAGACAGGAAATTACTGCGTCTCCAGGCCACTGTTTTCCGTCGAGCTGAAGTAATCTTAGTAAGTGATGATTTTCCGCTGTGCTATGTCGGATGAGGATGACAGCTAAGGCGGCATGAACTAGGTATCAAGACGCATAAGAGTTTGATTCGTGTCATCAAAGTTACCCTTTTTCCAACCTTTCACTGCTAATTCAAGGAGGAGTCAGGTTATATTTTTTTAACACTTTATTCGTGTCATTTCCTTATCATTTATTTGTGTTGGACGTGATACAATTTCTGTGTTTGTCGTATACTTTTATGATGAAACTGATATATATTGACAACCTGAAAGCTCCACTTTCTTATATTTCCGTAGTTTTTTTGTGTGTGAAGTCATTATTTACGACGCAAATCCTGGTAATAATCTTTTACTCCCTCTGGATGGGGAAAGAAACAACACTGAAATGAGTGTTTTTTCAAGGACTGAGTGAAATCCATTATTCGTGCAAGTCAGTGAAGGGGTAGACTTAAGGATGTGTGAAAGATAGAGTTAAGCAACTACACCACTTACATACGACTTCCGTTTTGAGAAAATTTTGTTTTTGGAAGCGCAAATGGTCATCCAAATCTATGAAATCAGAGCAACCGTTTTCCAATGTTCCTGGAAGTATTGTCATGGAAATGCATATCAGTGCTGTTTTAACAAACTTCCTTTATTCTCAGCTCGTGCCACATGCAGATACATACGATCATGCACCATTCTTTCCTCCGCCAAACTATGAGGTGCGTGGAAGGCGTGAGTCGATACAAGATAGGATGAAGGCAGCCTAGCCACCGTTGTAAAAGTGTCACCGGCATCCACATCGCCCCATTATCTCCTGAGATGTGAGATAATCAGTATCTATTTTACATTTTTTTCAAAGCATGTGAATATGCATAAAAAATAGGCATGTTTTTAACACTTTTATTGTGCACATGATCATTTATCAACACCTTGATATAGTTGATTTGAACACACCAGATTTAGTTAGATCACGTTTAAAAAAATAATTGACAGTTCTTCATTTTTCTCATTTGCTTCACGCCCCCCTTGGTAATTCCACGCCCTCCTTGGGAACGCACCTACTAAGTTAAGAACCGTTGTCTAATGTTGTCGCAGCCAGTTATGACGAGTTTCCGACGCATGAAAAAAAAGTATATGAGAAATATAGCGCACGATCCAGCACCAAAAAATCGTTCACATATTGGGGCGTTCTAGTTGGACGGGCATTTGGTTGAGTATCCCGACACCGCTCCGATGGCCGCCCTCCTGTGCCAGAGGACAGCCGTATTTTCTGTGAGGACAAACAGCGGGAGGCGCGTGTCTTATGGCCTCACAATAAAGTAGTTCAGCCCCAGGAGGTCTTTCGCCTCCATGACTTATGTGTCTGGGTGATTTCCGGTCATGTGTTATGGGGAAGAAAGACAATACTATTTATATTTTGTAAACGATAAACTTTTATATTATAACGAAACAAAAATAATATTTTTGCTGCAAGGGATACTTAGTCATGACACTAAAGATTACAAATATGCAAAGCAGCATCATAAGAGTGAGCATCAAATAAATTCCTTCTCTCTTCCCTGTGTCTCCTCCAGCTGCCAACTCAAATGTAAAACAGGAGCTGGAATGCCACACGGAAACAATCAAACTTCAGATAAAAGTATTGTATCACAGAACACTGCACGGGAGGCATTTGGTAATATTATGTGAAAAGCTAATTTTCAAAAGTGCAGTCGTTACGGACAAAAGCCTGTCGCGTCATCCATCTCACCTGTATTACAACCATAAGACGATACACCTCCGCATGGTGAGGTGGCTACGATGCCCTGGCCAGGGGTTCGAATCCCACCTGGTACTGATATGCAGTAATAATAATAAAGATAATAATAATAATAATAATGAAATAATAATAATAATAATAACAATAATAATAATCGCAAAATAAATATGATAATAACAATATTAAAATAATAATAACAATAATAATAATGGCGTTAATAAAAAAAAACTCAGTGCATTGTGAGTCACTCTGGGATCTTCTGGGACTTCGCAGGATTCCTGCAAGGACTATTGGTTTGATGACTGGTGAGTCATCATCATCAGTCCCAGATGACTCTGGGTGGGACTGAGAGTGCTGTGAAGTGTGGGGGAGGTGTATCCAGCTTCTTTCCTGTTAATACAGGACTGAGGCACTAGTACGTCCTTGCCCATCACTTTTCAACACTTGTATGAACTGGGTATTGGGCATACTTGTAGATAAAAGTAATTGTGGAACATCCCTCTGCAACACCAAGATCACCGAACTTGTTTTTTTCGATGATGCAGTATTCTTTGCTGAATCGCTGGAGGTCCTGGTGATGGCTCTCGAGGCGCTGCACGGGGAGGCAAAGCCTTTGGTACTTGAGGTCTCCTGGCTTAAGACCAAGGTCCAGGTGTTTGGAGGCTTACTAGATTAAACAGTACAGTCTGTTCATGCGTGCGGCGAGGACATTGAGATCTTGGAAAGCTTTACATACATTGGTAGCGCAGTCCATAATGACGGCGGGTCACGTCAAGAAGTCTTACGGCGGATTGGCATAGCCTACGGTGTTATGGACTCGCTTAGCAGGAGTATTTGGCGTCGTCGGTACCTGTGCAGGAGGACAAAAATCCGGATCTTCAATTCGCTTGTGATCCCTCTCCTACTCTAAAGAGAATCAGCAGCAGAATCATGGGGTATCGCTGGGATGATTACGTGTCAAATCAGCGATTGCACTGTGAGACTGAATCGAGGCCTATTACCTGCATAGTCTGTCAGCGCTAACTTCGGCTATATGGGCATGTGGCACGCCACCCTGAAACCGATCCTTCCCATAGAGTTGTATCTGTAAGAGACAATCCGGCGTGGAGGAGGCCAAGGGGGCGCCTACAAGGCTCCTGGCTGGAGCAAGTTGATGCTTCTTGTCGGGAGCTGCTTGGTATGGGAAAGGAGCCTGCATGGGGACTCGCGCGTGGTGACCCCCGGGAGTGACGTCGTAGGGTGGGCGAGGCGACGCAACCCCCGGCGTATGCCCCCAATGATTGATTGATTGATAATAACAAAAATTATAGCACTTATCATGTGATATTGATAATAATGGAAACAACAATAACGATTTAAAAAAATATAGCAACTAAAGTATGACATTTGCATCCATTATGACCTTTATTGAAAAGATAAAAAGACAATTGGTCAGCATTTATGTGAACAATTACTTGCCGTGGAGCAGCGGTACCTCTGATATCCATAATATTGTTGACTATGTAATTACTAAACAGTAAACATACATGGTGAAGGGAACGTAAAGAAAAATAAATACCAACGAGTGTTTGATCACGAGCGACAAAGTAGGAAAGAGTAAGAAAAAAGGAGAAATGCAATGGAGAAACAAAATTGCCACTCAGTCACCATGGCTCATTTGCCTCTTAATTAATTTAATTAAAGGGATAGCAGAAAATATGCCCTTTCCTTCCCTCTTCGCCCCGCTATTTCTCTCGCCGCCCACGCATTCCCCACTACCGCCCGTAAGTAGCATCACACCAAGGCAGGGAAATGCTAATTACTCAGTTCCTTTACGAGGTGAGGCTTAGGACAGCAGTTACCTTACACAAACTACACCCCCGCAAGCCATTTAGTATGCCATTGTTCCTCCTATAAGGTGTAATTTCGCATCATCGTCCGCGAATTTACTGGCCAAAATAAAATGGATGTTATTATTTTTGGGGGGGAGGTCACAAACACACATAACTCCACCCCGGCCGACGCAGCACTAGGAATTCCAGGTTAACATATTTGATGGTGACGCGCTGCCTATCCATCGTCTTGTGATAACTTGTATTAAAAGAACGCAAGATCGACGGAAAGCGAGTGAACACAAAGGTGTAGTAATGAAACACACACACACACCTACACCCCCCCCACACACACACATCACACGCATACATACACACACACACACGCACACACACCACACACACACACACACACACACACACACACCTACACCCCCCCGCGCACACACGCACATTTCACACACATTTACTTGTTTTTATTTTCATTAACCTTTTTTCCTTCCAACTTATTCCATTGCTTTTTCCTTTCCCATCTGCTTCTCCTGTTTCCCTTTTGATTGTTCTTTTTCCATCATCTCTTCCGCTTCTTTTTTACCCTTCCGCCCTCCTACCTTTTCATTCCTTTTATCTTATCCGGGAAGAGATGGCGGTCATTTGTGTAATACCAAGACCTGTACCTCAGGGGGATCGCCCGCCAGCTACACATTTGTGACTGGGTTGTGGTGGCGCTTGCCGTGGTTATTCTCTCTTACTAGTAGAAAGAAATGTGTGATGATGACAAAACACACACACACGCACACACACACACACACACACACACACACACACACACACACACACACACAGACAAACACAAACACACACACACACATACACAAACACACACACACACAAACACACTCCGTAGTGTAGTGGATAGCACGCTCGGCTCACAACCGAGAAGTCCCGGGTTCGATCCCCGGGCGAGGCGAAGACAGACGGGCGGTCTTCTTAAAACCCGAGCCCCTGTCCACCCAGCAGTGAATGGGTTCCGGGTGTTAGCCGGGGGTTTGTGACCCCCCTCCCGGGGTGGTGGCTTCGGCCAGCACTAAGCACTAAGGATGAATGATAAAATAAATGTTGATATGGAGACGGGGCCATATGAGCGTTGCTCAGGTCCTGTAAAATACAACAACTAAATGAATACACACACACACACACACACACACGCGCACACAAGACAAACATATGTAGTGCCCCCCTTTATAGCTTTATTGCTTTGACGTTGTTAATTCAAGAGGGCTCCACAATTCTGGTTTATATGCTGCCTCCACCCACAATAAGTGGGGAAAAAAAAGGTTTATAAGATTAAGAGAATAAGTTAGAACTAATGGGTGTAAAAGATAACTCGTTATCTTTTCCTTGGTATATTCTGTTTACTGATAAACCAGTAATTACTTCCCCACTCCTTCCTTACATAATCATTAACATATTTTTCCACTTAATACTATGCTTAAATGCTAATCACATCGACACGTTGCTAGTATTAGCCCGTGGAACCGAAAGTAATCATAAGTACCCTCTCTAAATCTAAATAATTTCCCGTCACTCTCCTTACTGTAATAACACACTTAATGCTAATCACATCGACACGACGCTAGTATTAGTCCGTGGACCCGAACGTAATCATAAGTACACTCTCTACATCTAAATCATTTCCCGTCACTGAAAGTTGTTGAGTCAAGAATCACATGTCCACACATTCCAGCTATAAGACTAATCCTTAGCTGTAATCCTGATGTTCACTCAACAGCGTTCACAGGTGTTCCTCCCCAGCTCATCCAGCTGTCTCCTCCACAGCTGACTTTTCCACAGCTACCTTGGGACCCTATGAATAACACCTTCTATTAGTTCTCACGTTATCACAGATAACACTGGTCGACAAAAAAAGATCGAAGATATGGTTCTGGACTAAATGAAGCTGATTATAGGTAAATCGACCCTGCTGAACTCGAATATGATGTTCAATTAACTCTATCACGTCCAGTTTTTGAGAACCAGGCGTAATTCATGAAAAAATATGGGTAAAATCAGCAGAAATAGGTTTCACCAATGTTTTCATTTTAAACTCTTAATCTTTTCTTTTCTCAAGCCTATTTAGGGCAGTGCAGTGCTTTTGAGTCAGTGTGGTTTGTGCAGTGAGCAGGGGAGGGTGTGCGCGCTGCGTATTGGCGAGGGGTTAGCAGGCTGTGTAGTACATTTTTACCTACTGATCGTACAGCTATTGACATATGTTTAAACATTTTCTTTTTCTTTGCAGATATGATGTGTTTGATTTAGTGGAGTCCTAATTTGAGTTGGTTTACCATATATAGTACCTTGTACCGGGCTGTGATGGAGCGCCGTAACTGTGTGAATGCATCGGACAGTTTTTGTTACATATGTGGAATTTTTACCCCTGACAGTCTGAAGAAACCTCTTACAAAGAATGCTAAAGCAGCTTATCTGCATTACTTTAAGTGCCGTATAGGTGATCAAGATAAGAAGTGGCCCCCTCACGTAGCATGCAACCCCTGTGTAAACCACTTGAATGAATGGATGCGTGGCAAACGGCCATCAGGCATGGCATTCGGCATCCCAATGGTTTGGCGTGAACAAAAGGATCACAGTACTGACTGCTACTTCTGCCTCACTAACATCAAAGGATATTCAGTAAAAACGCGAGCTAAAATCAAGTATCCTGACGTACCTTCTGCCATCAGGCCTGTGCCACATGGTCCTGATCTCCCAGTTCCAAATGTTCCAATTGCAAGTGCTATAAGTGAATCAGATTCGAACGAGGAGGATAATCCCATGGATACAGACTTTCAAGAAATGGCAGACAACAGAGAGCCCAAATTCATCAGTCAGGAAATGCTACATGACCTTGCTAGGGACCTAGATCTACCCAAGGAGAAAAGTGAAGTCCTTGGATCTCGTCTCAAGGAATGGAATTTGCTACAAGAAGGAGTTCTCATCACCACGTTTCGTCGTAGACATAAAGAACTTTCAAGCTTCTTCAAGATGGAACACAAGCTCTGTTACTGCTTTGATGTTGACACACTCATGGAACAGCTTTGTGAGTCTCACACTTATGATAAGAGTGAGTGGCGGCTGTTCATAGATTCAGGAAAAAACACGCTAAAGGCCGTTCTTCTGCATAAAGGAAATAAGCTTCCGAGTGTTCCAATTGCGCATGGCCATGAAATGAGTGAAACTTATGTAACTATGAAGACTTTGTTATCTGCTGCTAAATATGAAGAACATCAGTGGAATCTGTGTGGAGACCTGAAGGTAATCTCCTTGCTTCTAGGACTCCAGTTAGGTTACACTAAGCACGTGTTTTCTTTATTTGTGGGACTCTATAGCGGACAGCAAACATTACAAACAAAAGGAATGGCCAGCACGACTGAAAGACTCACCTGGCAGGTTCAACTATATGTATAAACCTCTTGCTGACAGTGAAAAGGTGTACTTACCTCCATTGCATCTGAAACTTGGGTTAATGAAAAATTTTGTGAAGGCCATGGATCAAAATGGTGCTGGCTTTCAGTATTTGTTAGCAAAGTTTGAACGCACTGTATCTGAAGCCAAGGTAAAGGCAGGTGTTGTCAATGGCCCTCAAATTCGTCAACTACTCAAAGATGATGACTTTATAAAGAGCCTAACTGCCCTGGAAAAAGCTGCTTGGAAGAGCTTTTTGGCTGTTATAAAGAGCTACCTAGGTAATTTTCGAGCATCGAATTATGAGGAACTTGTAAATGACATGTTGAAGAGTTACCATGGGCTTGGGGCTCGGATGTCACTCAAAATCCACTTTTTCCATTCACATCTTGATTTCTTCCCAACGAATCTTGGCGCGGTCAGTGATGAGCAGGGGGAACGTTTCCACCAGGACATTGCCACCATGGAAACCCGATACCAAGGACGATTCAGTCCCAACATGATAGGGTACTATTGCTGGACGCTACAACGTGAAAGTAGCTGCTCCTACAAACGAAAGAGCAAACTACAGAAACACTTCTGATGTACTATGGAGCAGGGTGAGTACTTTTGTGTGTTAGGTATAGTTTTGATCATATGCATATTTAATATAAATTTGAGATCTTGACTGTTCTTCTGAAGAACAGTCTAGATCTGACTGTTCTTCGAACTAGCGCATCTTTCTCTCAAAAAAAATCTCGAAGTTGTGATCCAAAATACAGATATATATATATATATAAAGTCAAAATTTACTGTGATTTGGCATATTTTCGGATATTTCCAAGATGTGGCACATTTTCGGATATATTTGGAACATAATTTAAGTATAGTTTTTGCCAGATATGTACATTAGGTCCTAATAAAGCCGCAGGCACCACCAGAATTTAATTACGAGTAATATATATTAACGTAGGGGGATTGTTTCGATTAATTATATAATTATATATACGTATATAATTTTAATAGGTATTAAAATTTTAAATGCCGATATTTCAAAACCTATACGTGCTAGAGAGAAAGCAATGCCATTTTTAAAATCAGCAGCGAAAATGCTTTCCAACCCACACACAATGGACTCAGAACCATTTTTGGTGTCGACCAGTGTAATCAATGAATCACATCTACATCTCTACCAACACCTTGTCCCTTAACATACCTTTTCCAAGGGTGAGAACCACACCTCCCGTGTCCAACTCGACACGTTGACTCGTTGACTGGTACTAAACTAATATGGCATCTCCCTTCCTCTTTGCCTCCGCCAGCCTACGTGGCCAGCCAGCTATCGCCGGTATAAAATATATCACAGTATATTTTCATATAGTGATTCAAAACTGAGGAGTGGAGGAAAATTACTCACTTTGTTACTCGATTTTTATATATTACTTTACCCCCTCCCATTTAACGTAAACTCTTCGTCAGTCATGGGACAAAAGTATTTAACTCATTTTTCCGCGTTACACATACAACCAATGAGAGAGACAAAAAACAAAGGGTCTAAGTCAGCTGCAAGATTGTCCCCTTTGCAGCTGTCCGTGAGGAGTGAGTCTCGTTCAATTAGCAGTGATGGAATAATGGTGGCAGCCATCTGCTTCACCCTGACGCAAGACTAGATGAGGTGTGGGTCCATACCTGCTTAAACGTCCATCACGAGTAATTAATGGCCTCCCTTCCTTGCCTCAATTTACTGTAATAGACTTAAAAGACTTGATTTAGATGATAATTATGATGACGCCTTTTTTGCACACAAACTGAATCAGGGGAAAACATAATAGTTTGATCGATTAAATCTGTTCGTGTAATCCTGGCGCTGGTGATGCTGAATACGGAAGGATCACACTTGTCATACTTAAAAAGAGCGTGGCTTTCGCAGATAATTAATCCAATCAAGTATTCGCATTACATAATCACTCACATCATAACCAATCAAGGCCGCTTTTTCTCCGCCTCTAATCATATTTTTGCATACGTAAGCTTGTGTCTCCTGGACCAATAAGTATGACATTCCACGCATCTCAGCAGAGGAGGAAAAGCTAAATTCGGAAACTTATATACGCATATTATTTTATGATAGCTTTTTTTATGGAATATCATGAACAAGAAAGCGCAGATCTCTTTGGAATTCGTGTACCATATTTCTTAAGTGACAGACGACAAGCGGATAGCCATGGCTGATTCCATAATCTATAATAATATAATCGAAAGTGTGTGTGTGCGTGTGTGTGTCTGTGTGTGTGTCTGCTATAGGTTCCGCCCCCAGTGGGGGCGGAACCTATATCATATGGCACAGTTTGGGAACTAGGTCGACCAGGGGAAGGTTTTAAGGCCACTTTGGGGATGATCCGATCACTTTATTTTTTTTTTTAACTTTTAGTATTAGCGAGAATTGTGAGAAAAAAAAATTTACGCGAGATATTTTGCATGAAAAAAGAAAGATATCGAAACGAACGCACGACTGACGGACGGTTTCTTTTACTTCAGTCCTATTACTTCAATCCTATTACTTCAGTCCTATTACTTCACTAGCCTACTTCCTATTACTTCAGAGTTACTTCTGTCACACCCAACAAAAAGACCAAGAACATTGTCTATCCTGCTGCTTTGCAGCAATATTTTGTCAGATTTTGTGATAACCCAAAAATTATTCTGTGAGATTAAACTCATGGTTGTGTAAAATGCATTATCATTAAAATACAAGTGTTACAATTATTGGGCCGAAGGCCAACCAAAAGCCCTCCTCCGCAGGATCTAGCCAAAAAGTCCGCCCGGAGGGCTGCTTTTCGGCTAGTAACATTATATTTGCTGCTTCGCTATTGTTGTTACAGTTGTTGCTCTTGTTGTTGCTCTTGTTGTTGCTGCTACAGGTGTTTCTGTGAATCTTATTACTTATAGTGGTCTAGTAGTGATTATTGTAGTAATAGTTATAGTATAGTAGAGATAAAAGTGGTGATACTAATATTGTGAAGTTATAATTAAAGTATTCACTGTTATTACTATTTTGCATACGTTTTCTTTCTCAGTTGACACAATTGCCAATCATGTGGAATTTTTCATAAATTTCACAAAGGAAAGAAACTGCACCACGCCCAAATGATAATATAGAAATATAAAAATATTCTGTTCAATTCACAGACAAAGTGTTTGAGAAAGGAGGAGGAAAAGATGGTGATGATAATAATGACGAAAGTCATATGGCACCAACATGGATAAATTACTCGGAATTTAAAAAATATTAGGGAACGGTATAAAAATGCACAGACAAACACTTTTTCAAAAAAAACCAGGGTTTACGGGAACAATATCAATTGAGGCTCCAAACTTTCACTCTTTGTTTGTTTTGACGCGACGCAAATCACCATTCTCTCTCTCTCTCTCTCTCTCTCTCTCTCTCTCTCTCTCTCTCTCTCTCTCTCTCTCTCTCTCTTCTCTCTCTCTCTCCTCTCTCTCTCTCTCTCTCTCTCTCTCTCTCTCTCTCTCTTTCTCGAAATGTATCTATAATAATATAAGCGAAAGTGTGTCTGTCTGTCTGTCTGTCTGTCTGTGTGTCCGCGATAGGTGCCGCCCCCTGTGGCGCAATCCCATCATATGGCACAGTTTTGGAACCAGGTCGACCAGGGGAACATTTTAAGGCCACTTTGGGGATGATCCGATCACTTCTTCTTCTTTTTTTTAGTAGCCTATTAGCGAGAATTGTGAAAAAAAAAGTGGGTTGCGAGAATTGAGGAAACCTTGATGTAGGGTGATGGGTAATGGGTGTGTGAATGGGTGGGGTGATGGGTAATGGGTGTGGGGTGATGGGGGAGTGAATGGGTGGGGGTGATGGGTTGGGGGTGATGGGTGATGGGTGATTGATTGATTGATTGATTGATTGTTTATTAGGCTTAACATAACATACATAAAGTTGATTATACATTAATAACTATATACAAGCCGCGGTCCATTGAGCCGAGACTCTTTATGGACCTGATGCCTTAGATTTTTTTTAAATTACAATAGTCGTGGAAACAATGTGGATTTTAGTATCGAATATGTTATAAAAAAAAAAATATATAATAATATATATATATGGGTTCATTTAAATTGTTATAATAAAAACAAATCAAGGTAAAAATAATATTAATAATAATAATAATAATATTAATAATAATAATAATAGTAATAAATTCTAATGATATAAAAAAATAATAAAAATGATAATGATAGCTATACATGAATAGACGGAGTCATGATGACAGTTAAAGCAAAATATTGATAAGAATAAACATAATGATAACGTAAAATTGCAATATATATGTAATAATGAGAACAGTGACGGCAATAACAATAATGATAACAGAAACAATGTTAGTATGATAGAGGTATTAACTAGTTAACTATCTTGCTGGTAATTTTCGAATATCTTGAGCTTAGTTTTGTATTTGAATGAATTGAGTGTTGGGATGTTTTTCATGTCATCTGGGAGTTGGTTCCACAGTTTTGCTGCTCTAAAAAGGACGTTTTGTTGGAGATGTGTTGTCCTGCATAATGGGAGTCTGAGATCTCTGGGCCTTCGGGTATCAGTATTGTGGGAGAGGTATTTAAAATCATTATTTACTGGATGCCTATGGAGAGCTTTATGTACAAACAAATATGTCTGAAGAGATATAATGTCATGAAATTTAAGTAGTTTGTATTTAACAAATAGGGGATTAGTGTGGGCATATCTAAGTTCATGAAACATGATCCGGATTAGCTTTTTCTGAGCTATGAAAATATCATCTATGTATGTTTTGTAAGCGCCTCCCCAAATTGCTGAACAGTAAATCATATGTGGATATGCAATGGATAGATAAATTTGTCTTAAGCAGTCAGAATTAATAAAATGTCTTACCCTGTATAATACACCAGATATTTTAGAGATTTTAGTTTTTATCTCATGGAATTGTGGTTGCCAGTTTAATTTATTATCTAAGATAATTCCTAAAAATTTGGTTTCCTTTACCTCTTTTATCATATTATTGTTAATTCTTATCTCAATATCATAGGGTTGATTTAAAGTGTGTGATACCATAAAGTGAGTTTTTGAAGTGTTTAACGTAAGTTTATTACTTTTTATCCAATTTGATACTTGCTCTAATTCTTCATTTAAAGTATTTTTAAGTTCATTGAGATCTTTTCCTTGTATAAAGATGTTTGTATCGTCTGCAAAAAGAACAAAATTAAGTTTATTGCTACTACGTGTGATATCATTAATATAAATTAAAAACAAGATTGGCCCTAGGATGGAGCCTTGAGGCACACCACAATTAATGGGTCTAAGACTAGATGTTTTCCTATCATACACTGCGTATTGTTTTCTTTGGTTAAGATAACACTGGAACCATTTATAAGCCGGACCACGAATCCCGTATACCAGTAGTTTCTCTAATAGAATGGAGTGTGGGATAGTGTCAAATGCTTTACTTAAGTCACAAAATACAGTTAGTTGGTATAACTTACTATCTAAGGCGTTGTAAATACTTTGAGTGATTTGGTGTATTGCCTGTTCAACTGAATGGTTTGGGCGAAATCCATGTTGGCACTCTGTTAATAAGGCATGTTGGGAAAGATAGTTGATTAGCCTTGTTGCTACTAGTTTTTCGAAAATTTTACTAAAGCTTGGTAGAATTGATATCGGCCTATAATTGGTGTGTAAGGATGTATCGCCTTTTTTATATATGGGTATTACTTTTGCAATCTTTAACTGCATGGGAAAGGAACCTTCTTTAAAAGACTTATTTATAATATGTGCAAGAAATGGAGAGACCTCTTCACAACATTCTTTTAAAATTTTAGCATTAATGTCGTCGTGACCTGGTGACGATATCTTGAGTCCGTGAATTATGGATTCGACTTCTGTGGCTGTTGTTGGATTAAGATAGAGAGATATATCAACAGGTTCTGGAAGGAAATTACTGAATGGAACGAGAGTTGGTATGTCTTGAGCTAAGGTGTTTGCCATGTCATACAGTATTTGTTGAATTCCTCCGCTATGTCCTCACTATTTGTCAAAGTACAGTCATGAAACGTGATGGAAGGTGGTGGTTCTGATCTTTTATTTCTTCCTGTGAGAGTTTTTATGATATCCCAGGTTTTCTTGGTATTCCCTGCATTTTCTTTGAGTTTGTCTTTGAAGTGATTTTCTTTAGCTGATCTTATTATTGCTGAAAGCTGATTTCTATACCTCTTGAAAGTAGTTTCATAAGTAAGGGGCCATTTGGCATAGAGTTTTTGCAACCTAATGCGTTGTTTGATTGACGTTTTACTACCTGAAGTTATGTATGGTTTGCCATAGTGTTTTTCTTTTATTGTGATTTGCTTGACAGGAAACTTAGTATTATATAGATTTGTAAAAAAACTGATGTAAGTTTCAAATGCATCATTTACGCTTTTGCCATCTATTTCCGTTAGCCAACTAAATTGTGATAGTTCTGTTTTGAATGAGTTGACAGATTCATTAGTAAATATTCTTTTTGTTATTTTGATGTGTGAGCAATTATCATTTTTTTGAGGAATGGAAAAAGAACTGAAGACTGGGAAGTGGTCGCTTATTGAAGTGTACATGATGCCACTAGACTGATAATTTTGCATGTTATTGGTCCAAATAGGGTGAGGGAATAGGTGGGGGGTGATGGGTAATGGGTAAGTGAATGGGTGTGTGGTGATGGGTAATGGGTGAGTGAATGGGTGGGGGGTGATGGGTAATGGGTGAGGGAATGGGTGGCGTTAATACATACATTTCTACATCCATGATTTCAGGAAAGTTAGAAGGGGCTATCTGGAGAGTCTGTGTTTGGTGGGCCGAAGGCCCACCAATAGCCCTCCGCAGGAGCTAGCCAAAAAGTCCGCCCGGAGGGCGGCTTTGCGGCTAGTGTATAATATATCTCTAATATTTCACATGACATTTTATTACAAAAGTTGTCTGTTTACGGGAGTACGTGGTAGTTCCCTTAATTGGATAAAAAATTATGTATCTAATAGAAAACAATGCACTATATATAATAATATATCATCTATATACAACACCATTACATGTGGGGTGCCACAGGGATCCATTTTTGGACCCATACTTTTTTTAATCTATATTAATGATAGTGTACGTTGTAGCAACAAACTTAAATTCTTATTGTTCGGTGATGATACTACAGTCTGTATCCAAGGGCATAACCCGAATGATATAACATAACATTGAATGAGGAATTAGCTAAAATCTCTGATTGGATCAACTGTAATAAATTGATTCTAAACATTAACAAAACTAAAGTTATGGTTTCCAGCCCCTTAATGACTTACCCAACACAAATATTAATAAGAATAAATAATTTATCGATACATAAAGTATATGAATTTAATTACTTAGGAGTAGTTATTGATAGCAAATTGAAGTGGAAAGTACATATCGATGTTGTAAAATCTGCATTATCTTAGGTAATATATATGTTAAGGTCATGTTTAACTGTATCCTGTATACGGCAAATCTATTTTACTTTGATATATCCTCATCTTTTGTATTGTTGTGCTCTTTGGGGAGCTGCCTATAAAACCAACATTAATAGTCTTTTCATTGTTCAAAAGAAACTTCTACGGAGCATGGCCCATAAACAACGTTTCGACCACACAAATAGTATTTGCAGGGAAATCAAATTTCAAAGGCCTCCAGACATAATACAACTACAGACGAACTTATTTGTACATAAATCTTTATATTAATTTGCCATAGATACTGGCTTCACACATTTACAACAATATGCTACCACCTGAAGACGTTTACAGCTGAAGACGTTACTGCCATCTACGTTTGCCCTTGTGTAGGACTTCTCATGCCCAGCAGAGCATCCTGTCCAGGGGCTCCAGAGGCTGGAACAATCTGCCACAAAATTCCATAGCTGACACGAACACTAACACTTTTAAACGAAATTTGATGTAAGATTTGATTGATAAATATAACGAGGATACCTAACCTTATTATTAATTTCACTTTTCTTGGTGTTGTATCACATTACTGTGTTTTTGTAACCCAATACTATATGTTTTGTTCTCTTATCTTCCTTGTATGATAATGTAATTTTTATTTTTTGGCTAGCTTATGTTTTTTTTATAATAGCGGCCTAAACACTTTGTTAGTCATGATCATATAATGTACTCTTCGGGTCCTTTTACAATTTCGGCTTAATGGACCAAGCCTTATCACTTGATATGTAATTTATTCTTTGTACATATAATTATGGCCAAAAATAAATGTATCAAGTATCAAAAAAATGTTCTCTCTCTCTCTCTCTCTCTCTCTCTCTCTCTCTCTCTCTCTCTCTCTCTCTCTCTCTCTCTCTCTCTCTCTCTCTCTCTCTCTCTCTCTCTCTCTCTCTCTCTCTCTCTCTCTCTCTCTCTCTCTCTCTCTCTCTCTCTCTTCTTATATATATATATATATATATATATATATATGTGTGTGTGTGTGTGTGTGTGTGTGTATGTGTGTGTGTGTGTGTGTGTGTGTGTGTGTGTGTGTGTGTGTGTGTGGTGTGTGTGTGTGTGTGTGTGGTGTGTGTGTGTGTGTGTGTCTATTTAGTCAACGCTAATTTATAAACGGTACTAATTAATTTATCAGAAAACGAAGTATATAAGTAAATAAATAACATCATCAATCGGGAAAATTACCCGATTGATGATTTTATTCATTTATTTAACGCTAATTTATGCATGGTTCTAATTCATTTATCAGATAACGAAATATAGCAATGGAAAGCTAATAAATTGCGTTTCTATTGATACTCTTCATGATAAAAGTTGACTCGCAAAGTTTTAAATGGCGAAGAGTTAAGTGAATATTAAGTTCAAGCATATTTCTTCATAGTCTCGTAATGGCATTTCTTTAGCGTGTTTTACTGTTTTTTATTTGATAATATTATAGAACAAACATTTACGAAGATTACAGTATATCATATATACTGATAAACCAGTCTATATGATAGTCCATAGACCACTATATCTCTTTGTCGGGCGCCCCGCAGGCCCCTACGCATCCCCGCAATTCAAAACATTGTCGCGTGAACAGTCCAGGTATACAGTGGTCTATGGTAAACCTTATTATTATCTATTGATATTATTTTACATTTGTTTATTACATTACTTTATAATAAAATAATGAAATAATAATTAAATAATTAAATAATTAATAATTTCAACTTGAAGAAATAGTGAAAACAAATCATCGCGTCTGATCCACAAAAAAAATATATATAAACGCGTAGGAAATCTGCTGCTATTATATATGACAGATTGGTAATTGATAATATAATATAATAGTAATAATAAAATAGTAATAATAAAATAGCAATTGGTAATTGATAATATTCATTTGATCTTGATCAGTAATGAATTCTTGAAGCTTCTGCTGCTATTTCAAGCAAAGTAACATCTGGCACTGATGACAGTTGGCAGGTGTCGCAATCGTAGATAATACCGTTCACTAGAACACATGAATTGTACCATGATGAAGTACTATCATTAGTTATTCTGCATCATTTTACATTGAATATATGATTATCAATAAATCACAAAGACTAGAAACGTAATCTAGATGCTGTAAACAATTATGTTTTCCATATGTATAATAAACCCCTCCCATTTTTTCCACAGTAAACCTTTGTTAAACCTTTAATTTCTAAACCCCCATATCGTGGGGGTTTAGAAATGACGCTAAACCTTTTCTACACCCTATTTTTCACAGTAAACCTTTCTTATACCTTTGCCTCATCTAAACCTTATAAATAAACCCCATCGACTCTGCTAAACCTTTTATAAGCCCTTCATTTCTAACAGTGTACAAGTATAAGATACGGTCTATTTAATAGCATGATGAAATGCTTAGGACAAGTATATACCAACGTCTCGTGAGAAAACAAATGAGGAAAAAAAAGAAACGATACACCGTTACGGATAGACGCATATCATTAATACAAACGATCTCGTAATGAATGCATTAAGCTGTGATGAAATGGCGAGGGAGGCAGAAAAGAGGACACATTTTTTTATCTGGTTACATCATTAGCTAAGTGCATGAAGGGAGTCAGTTACGTGACTAGAAAAGGCTCGAAATTTTCTACATGGTATTTCGATATGATGCATTGTCTCAAAGTATATTTCACTTTATTTCTATACGCGAAATGAAAGTAGTTACATGATGAGAGAAAAAATCTTGGAAACTGCAACATCAAGGCATCTAACTAACTCTATATATCTAAATATCTACATGAATGCCTCACGAATATGCAATACAAATTAGTGTTCCATGGATTATTATATTCACTAACTCGTTAAAGCGATCCTATGAGGAAGAAAACCAACACTTTCTTTACTAATTGGAAGAGAGAGAAAACACTTCAGTACCCACCAGTCTTAATAACAGTTGTAAAGTAGTACAATCTCCTGAATATCAATATGAAAAGTGGATCGCCTCAATAAACAAACTGCTGAAAAGAAAGAAACCAATATGTATTAGAAAGCTGGGAAAAGATGCGCGACAAGTACAAGCTTTTAAGCCACATCTCCATAAAAAAATACATGAAAACAAAGGCATATTGATCCCCGTCTTGTTGGACTGCAAGGGAAAGTTTTCATTCCTATAGCATACCACGGACAGCTTCTTGGATTAGATCGAAACACACTTCTCATGAGTGTCACTAAGTACCATGTTTACTAATATAAGATTCAGTGCGGTATTTGTAGTTCAACATTCATGATTTGCAAGCTGCATAGTCATAATTACATAACCAACTAGGGGGGGGGCACTCAGTAGAGCGCATACCTCCGCCCGAATCTAAAAAAGTAAAAAAAAAACACAAGTATGAAAAAAAGTACAAAAAAGAAAATATATAAAAAATAAATAAAAAAGGCCGGAGGTATGCGCTCATACTGAGTGTATATATATAAATAATATATATATAATATATATATATAATATTATATATATAATATATATATATATATATAATATATATATATATAATATAATATATATATATATATAATATATATAATAATATATATATAATATATTATATATATATATATATATATATATATATATATATATATATTATATATATATATATATATATATATATAATATATTATATATATATATATATATTATATATTTATTATATATATTATATATATATATATATAGCATACTCCCATATATATAAGGTATATGCTATACTTTCATAGATTTATAAAATTAATATTATCTTATATAATATATACATCGTATGACGCATATCGGCCGCAATATTTCGTAATTGTTGCAGGATATACTTGTCAATACGATTTCATCACAAAATAAACAGTCGTTCTATAACAATAACTGGTAATTCGTTGGTCCAAATCATTCGTAACTTTCGAGAAATTGTACACTACAAGAACAGAAACAACACAGATCCGGTGAAAAACATAACTCTCCAATCGTTGCGGAAGGTAAATATATCGCGTTTTTAAAAGTTGTCCTATATAACAATAATATCACGTTCTGTAAAGTAAAGTTAAGTACATCGTGCAATCGCATTTCATTTTATAGATAATTTTTTTAAAAACATGTTTTCATATAATATGATCTCAACTTTTAATTTCTAAGCTTTGTAATGCTCTTCATTGAAATTCGTTCGAACTTCTGTGTGATCAATATTTTGTAGACGATTTTAATAGGATTAATTTTAATATATAAAACCATCCTGCGTGCACAGCTTAACGGAGGAGAAAAACTGATTTAAGGAAACACTTTACTGTCCTACTACAAACTATTCGCTCAGCCTCCATTGTGAAGTAAGTTTCCCTTCTTCGTTTAAGTCGAGCCTTAGTTTGACGTCATTGATTTTATGATCTTTTACGTCACAGCATATAACGTGCGCTAGTCAGTAAGCAGATAAGCTTCCGTCCACAGTCAGTCCTCATTAATAACTATACAGCGTCCCTTTACAGAGCCAGATTATTGTCGTATTCAAAACATTCATTCATTCCACTAACAGCTATAGATAAAAGGACTACTGTACATGAGAACTCAGTAAACACACCTGTAGTACTTGCATTATTCTAAGTGATATATGATACTGTAAAATATATAAATGAGCTTCTTGATATGCTTAATGAACCTCTATTGCCAAACTCGTATCGTTGACAGTTATAAAAAAATATGCAGCGATAAGAAAAATATTCATTTATTGTTGTATAGCCATGATTTGATTTACTGCAGAGGCTATGTAATATGTTTTTTTTTCTTATAGTAAAAAATATTATTTATGAGAGAGAGAGAGAGAGAGAGAGAGAGAGAGAGAGAGAGAGAGAGAGAGAGAGAGAGAGAGAGAGAGAGAGAGAGAGAGAGAGGAGATGAGAGAGAGAGAGAGGAGAGAGAGAGAGAGAGAGAGAGAGAGAGAGAGAGAGTCAAGTGAAAGAAACAATATGTACGAAATAGTAATCAATTCTACAATCTAAATTTATCATGAACAAACCATAATTACTGCGAGTCACACATCAAACACAAGTCTAAAAAAATATATATTCAAACTGCATCATTACGCCCTGCCCTTTTAAAGTACGTACATTCAAAGCTGATTTATGCCGGACGAGGAAAAAAAAGACCCTTCAATTGAGATCTACTTTTATTTTCAGACTAAACTAATTTTGTTTAAGCATTCTTTGATGACAACAACCTGATCACTTTCTCTTCATTTTATCTGCATAAAAACAATTCATGTATTCTATCGCATGATTTAATCTACAATGAAGTAAATTCCCTTGAAAAAATAACAAAAAAACTACGTAGGTTAACTTAAATCAGAGCCAGGTAATTTCAAGTTGGCGAAATTTACTTACTTCATTGATAAAGAAAAATAATCTTCGAAATTACCGTGCTTATCGGAAAAAAATTATATGACGAGCCACTGCGCACTTTTCGATGAAATATACCGCAGTAAACAATCACAAGTCGTTAATCAATTATCCTGCTATGGCTATTCATGGTGATAGAACAGTGTACCTCGCAGACGTTAGTAACTAACATTTTATAGGCTCCTAAGTCAAGCCATACATGTACATCTAAAAATAATGCGTAATAAACCTAAATTTATGAGAGGCACGCGAGACTACTAAAGGTGCTTAAAATATTGGTCGGTAGAAAAAAATAGCATATATATATATATATATATATATATATATATATATATATATATATATTATATATATATATATATATATATATATATATATATATATATAAAAGCGAAAGTGTGTCTGTCTGTCTGTCTGTCTGTCTGTGTGTGTGTCCGCGATAGGTGCCGCGTCCCGTGGGACAATCCCATCATATGACACAGTTTTGGAACCAGCTCGACCACGGGCACATTTTAAGCCCACTTATTTGATGATCCGATCACTTTTATTTATTTTTTATTTTTAGTAGCCTATTAGCGAGAATTCTGAAAAAAAAATGTAGGTTGCGAGAATTGAGGAACCCTTGATGATGGTGATGGGTAATGGGTGAGTGAATGGGTGGGGTGATGGGTAATGGGTGTGGGTTGATGGGTGAGTGAATGGGTGGGGGGTGATGGGTTGAGGGTGATGGATGATGGGTGAGGGAATAGGTGGGGGGTAATGGGTGAGTGAAAGGGTGTGTGGTGATGGGTAATGGGTGAGTGAATGGGTGGGGGGTGATGGGTAAAGGGTGAGTGAATGGGTGGGGGGTGATGGGTAATGGGTGAGTGATTGGGTTGGGGGTGATGTGAATGGATTGGCGTTAGTACATACATTTCTACATCCATGATTTCAGGAAAGTTAGAAGGGGCTATCTGGGGAGTCTGTGTTTGGTGGGCCGAAGGCCCACCAAACACAGGTGGTGGGCCGAAGGCCCACCAATAGCCCTCCGCAGGAGCTAGCAAAAAAGTCCGCCCGGAGGCGGCTTTGAGGCTAGTATAATAATATAAGCGAAAGTGTGTCTGTCTGTCTGTCTGTCTGTGTGTCCGCGATAGGTGCCGCCCCCTATGGTGCAATCCCATCATATGGCACAGTTTTGGAATCAGGTCGACCAGGGGAACATTTTAAAGCCATTTTGGGGATGATCCGATCACTTTTATTTATTTTTTATTTTTAGTAGCCTATTAGCGAGAATTGTGAAAAAAAGTGGGTTGCGAGAATTGAGGAAACCTTGATGTAGGGTGATGGGTAATGGGTGAGTGAATGGGTGGGGTGATGGGTAATGGGTGAGTGAATGGGTGGGGGGTGATGGGTTGGGGGTGATGGGTGATGGGTGAGGGAATAGGTGGGGGGTGATGGGTAATGGGTGAGTGAATGGGTGGGGGGTGATGGGTAATGGGTGAGGGAATGGGTGGCGTTAATACATACATTTCTACATCCATGATTTCAGGAAAGTTAGAAGGGGCTATCTGGAGAGTCTGTTTGGTGGGCCGAAGTCCCACCAATAGCCCTCCGCAGGAGCTAGCCAAAAAGTCCGCCCGGAGGGCGGCTTTGCGGCTAGTAGTAATAATAAAAGTACATTTTAGATCAAGAAAAAAAAGTAGAATCAATATTGGATGAGTCATATATGAGTCACCTATACAATTATATTTGTGTCTGCCATAATTTAAGTTGTTTTTGTTAAGTGAACAAATGATCAACAACTCGTGTCTTAAAAAAATTTAAATTGTAAGTGGTTGTAAATACTGCACAGAACAATGTGTTTATAATCATACGTGATAAAAGTGTGAATGAATTCTTTCTGGTACACACATGTCCATTTATCTGATGCAATCATTATTTTTCCAACAACATCAGTATCTCCTGCTCGCTTCCATTCAAGTGTTTACGTTTGTCGAAGGATTTAAAAGTCTGCTCACTGCCTGTGACAACCAATCACAGGCTGGTGTTTGCTCCCTTGGAGTGGTACTTAAAACAAAATAGTATAAACCTAATATATACAATTACATGCAAACCAATTAAAATAGATTTACAGCATAGACAAACTAGGCAGACAATAACAAAAACATAATTATCAAATATATTCATAAATAAGTATTGGAGATAAACATTTAATATTTATGGGTAAGATTCAACACAGTGGTAATACTTTAGTCCGCTCATAGCAATGTTATAGAATGTGAATGACAGAGGCGAGCACAAACACCTCCAGGCGCTGATGAAAGAGAAGCTCTGGGTGGCACGTCGGCGCGGCTTTTCTTCCATGCCTATTGCAGAGCTTCAGACTGACTGCTCGAGGAGTGGTGAACGTGCTCAAAGATCCCCGCTGCAGCAGTGCCGGGGTGGGAGGAGGGGCGTTCACGAGGCAATGGGCAAGATTGTTAAATGTCGCCTTTCCCTTCCCATGACGGGACCACACGACGAGTTATCAGCACTACACGGGGACTCAGGGTAACGTTGAATCCTTCCACATCTTTTCCCTTCGTGTAGTCCCGTCACGGTAAGGTTGGTATGCCCGAAGGAGTACTATGCAACGTCTATGCTGTGCAACAATGTATCTCCTTCAGAAAAATCTGTGAAACTTCGTTGGGAAATAATAGTTAGTGTCTCAAAAACCAGGATAGTGACTGAATTAATACGAAAATACGAAAACAAGTGCGCCCCGCCCCACCCCGCCTCGCATTTGCCAGTGCACCTGCCAGACGCCTAGTGGTCCGCTCTGCCGGCTGCTGCCTGTGGTATGTGTGTCTGTCTCCCGGCTGGATTTCAACCCACTCTTTTTATTACGCACAAAGGTTAATTTCGTTAATAAACAAGTAAAAAGTAACACAAAGTCACTGAAATGTCTTTATATTATCCAATAATGGGATGAAAAGTACAGAGGAGATCAGCGCCCGCGAAGGAAATGGTGAAGACGTGGTCTGTGCTTGGTCTTCGTTTCTTTACCTTCAACGCGATGCGACGATACTCTTCGCGTCTCAAAACATTTAGACGGTACCAATTACGTGACGAAGTACACTCTTCATGTAAGAGGACATTATGAGGCGCCCCGCGGCAGAAGGGTACTACGCGCCACTGGGGCCAAAAATGAGATTTTTACATCGACAGAGATCTCAATTCCCGCTCTACAGGATGGTGGAGCTAGCATCCTTCTTCCGACATTTCCATAAGGTCGAAAGTCCTATTGTTTACAAAGGGATTTTCTGCTGCGATTACTTGGAACAGGTGCAGGCAGGGAGCGCCGTGGCAAAAGGGTACTATCTCCACACGCGCTCAACCAGCCAATGGGAGACGAGACGCACTCCGTGACGTCAGAGCGTTGAGCCAATGAGAGCGTCGGATCCCACCACTGCCCCGCCTTCCTTCCTTCCCTCCCTCCTCAGTCCCGTTGCCGGGAATTGACGGGAAAGCAACGAGTGCTTTCTCTGGATTTATCGCCATTATCATGGATTATTCCAGCAGTGACAATAGTGCCAGTAACACCGAGAGCCCCCCCCCCTTCACCTGGCGCTGTTGGCCCCTCGCAAGGCAGGAAACGGGCTCCAAAACCCGAAAGTTGCAAGCGTGCAGTCGCCAAGGCAAAACGCAACAAAGGTGCAGCCTACTTCAGCCCCTCCAGCCAGCGTGCTATACCTCTGGGTGCTATAGGCCCACCTTGTCCTGATGGATGTTTCGGCAAGGTAACCCAGGCAGGTGTCCAGTCTATTTTACAGCATTTTTGGGGACTCGCTGACTACAATCTCCAGAATGCTTACATTCAGAAAATTATCAACGTTGTGCCAGTGAAACGAAAGCGTACGACGGCTGAAGTAAGCAGGCGATCGGTCACCCGCGTGCACCATGTGAGCTACAACAACATGCGTACACAGGTGTGCTTGTCTGGATTCATGGCGATGCATAACATCACCAAGAAACGCATCGACAACGCTATACACAAAATGACGCATACTGCCACACCACTGCTTGACCTCCGTGGCCGCCACAAACCTGCCATCAAGATTGTGGGTCGCAAAGCAGAGCAGGTCAGGGAACACATCCGTCTCCTCCCCGCCATGACAAGCCATTATAGCAGGGCCAAAGCACCCAACAGGCTTTACCTCGATAGCACCCTCAACATCAGGAAGTTATACGACATGCACCTGACCTGGATGTCCCAACAGTACGCACAAGACGAAAGGGTGTCTTTTCGTTATTATAGTGACGTGTTCACCCATGAATTTAACATCAGTTTCGAGCCCCAAAAAGTGGACACCTGCACCATCTGTGACACGCTGCAGATGGCACTGAGTAATGCCACCACCGAGCAGGAGAAGGCCGATCTGCAGGCGAAATTGGACGACCACCAAAGGGAAGCTAAGAAGGCCCAAGACTACATGAAGCGCCTTCAGGATGACAACGATCCTGAAACCAGAGCAGTGTGCATCGATCTGCAGCAGATTTTACTAACACCGAAGCTGCATACAAGCGCTGCATACTACAGGCGTAAACTTTGGACGTACAACTTCTGCATCCACAACCTCAAGACCAAGGAGAGCACCATGTTCGTGTGGGATGAGACTGTGGCCAAACGTGGGTCCATTGAGGTGGCCAGCTGCCTGCATAAGTGGTTGGAGCTCGAGTCTGCTAAGGGTGACTTTGGGCGGCTTGTCGTCATCAGCGACAACTGTGCGGGACAGAATAAAAACATCAATCTTGTCCTGATGTACTTGAGACTCCAAACGCCTGTTTGAGGTCAACCACGTCTATCTGGTACCTGGGCACAGCTACATGGCCTGCGACCGGGCGTTCGGCAACATCGAGCGTAAGATAACAAACCAGGGGGTCATCTATACGCCTGATGATTACATCGACGCCATAAAAAACGCCTTAGCAGCTGGTTTCCCTGTCATCAAGATGACCCAGGACGACTTCTTCAGTTTCGGCACTCTCTCCAAGTACATTACCAAACGTAAAGCGCCACCAGGCAGCACATTAAAAATCGGCCGCAAAATCCTCCTGCGTTTGGCGTTCCGTGAGGGCTACCTACTTTAGTCAGACTACGAGGCCGACAGCGAGAACATCACCGAGGTCAGACTGCAGAAGGGACGGGCAGCCTGGTCCCGTAAGGTGTTTGACCTCTTGTGCCCCGCCTCCCCAAGCACTAGAGACGCCCCTTAGCCCTCAAAAAGGAAAAAGTGCGTGACCTTCAGTACCTCCTCGACCTCATACCTGTCAACAAACAAAACTTCTACAACAACATAATCGACGCACACACAGTTGGCCTAACCGAAAACGTCCCACCTGACGAGGACCCCGATGACCTGGACGAGCTGTTGGAGTACGAGTAAAGGCATGGAGGGTGGGGTGGAAGGGTTGAGGGGAAGGGAGAGGGGCGGGGGAAATGAAAGTGGAAGTCAAGACTAGGCTGTCTATGAATGGATGGGTGAATAGAAAGAAAATAAATAAATACCAATAATAATTTTAATTTGTGATTATAATTTTTTCTACATCAAATGAAACCTGAGTTCCTCAGCTTTTATTTGATATACAACACTTCATTCTAACTCACAGTTCTTGAGATAGTCATTCTCAAACATTCCCAATCTTTAACTGCGTTTTCTGACGAATATTGATTTTGTCGCACAGTACCCTTCTGCCGCGGGGCGCTTCATTTGACAATCTGGCCCAAAGAGTTGGCTGGCAGTCGAGTGGAGCAGCGGATGTGGTGGGTGGATGGTGGAGGAGAGGGGGGGGTTACGAGGTAATGGGGGGTAGCAGCGGGGAGGTGGTAGGTGCAGGGTGGAGCAGCGGCGAGGTGGTGGGTGGATGGTGGAGGGGTGGAGGAGGCGGAGTTACGAGGTGATGAGGGTGCGTGGAGTAATGTTTTCCAGGATCTTAAAGTAAACTTATCTTAAACTAGATCTCAAACTTAAAGTAATCGTCCAGACCCATTTTTTGTTTTGCTTAATTATGTTGAATGTGCATTAGGGTGGAGTGAAAAAATAAATTTCAATTTTTTTATGAGCTAGAATATTGAAAATGTGCCAAATGTCCATGGTAACAATCCTGCAAAATTATATTAGTTTCTGACAACTCCTTGACCGCCCTTCACCTAATTGAAATAATTGGCATTTTAACCCTTTTTGTGCTTTTGTAGCCATATGTTACATACAATTTGAAATTGTGCTGACCAACACATAGTTTTTCACATCTTTCTAAATTAGTACGAAAAGGACGTAGTAGACAATGGGCATGTATGCCATGTATGGCCCATGTTTACATTAGAAGTGTCACGTTTTTCACAATTAAATGTCTCTTTTTCAGAGAGATGGCAGTTACAAGAGACAAAGTTTCTAGCGTTATATTTGGCGCTCCACGAAACCTACCGACCAATACTCTGCCGACCTACACCGATCTCATGAAGAAATATATTCAATATCGACAAGACCTGAAGATGGACAATGGAAAATAACTTTAATTTTTGGACATATCTCACAAACTGTGCTATGAAGTCGAAGAGATCTGGGAAAATGCCTCACTTCCAACAGTAACGCACGCACAAGCGATTGAAAAACTCCACAACAAATACAACACAATCTTAAAGGTCTACAAAGGGAAAACGGATCAACCCACCTACCAACGGAGACTATCGGACTTTCGCGACAAAGCTAACATTCTGTTTGATCACAGCAAATGCAAGTGCTCCGACATGGTGTCCAACTGTAAATGCGCGAAAGAACACAAAGTTCCGACAAACGAACGAGAGTTCCTTCAAGACCAGAGACGATCAAGAAAGATGATAATCGGCGGGATAGATCAAGAGGCGACGTCAAAATTGAAGAGGAAAGCTGAAAGAGAGGAAGCCAATCTCAATCGAATGAAGAAGCAGAAGACCGATGAGAGCAAAAGTCAAGCCGATTCTGCCGAAAGTGCCGAAGACGACACAGATAGTGCCGAAGACGACACAGATAGTGCCGAAGACGACACAGACAGTGCCACTGTCGATTATATCATTCCAGAATCAGTCAAGGCCAAGACTATGCCAAAGCCGGATCGCCAATGTCAAAAAATGACAATCTCTCTACCTTCACTCGCTAAAGCTTGCGACCGTACATGAGTTTCGGATAGGTCGGCTGCTGTATTAGCAACATCAGTTCTGCATGATTTTGGTCTCGTGTCGCCGATCGCTCGATCTAAAGTAATCGATCGAAGCAAGATCCGCCGAGAACGCAGCAAAACTCGTGAGAAACTCCAGCAGAATGATGACCACACTGGCATAGAGGGAATATTCTTTGGTGGCCGCAAGGATAAAACTTTGACATAAGTTCTCGGCGTCGACAACAAGTACCACAAAAAAACCCTCATGGAAGAACACATAAGCATCATCGCAGAGCCGGGTTCTTCGTACTTCAGCCACACGACTCCGCCATCAGGCTCCAGCAAAGACATAACCGAGTCATTAGTCGCTAGTTTGAAAGAGCGGAATGCGAAGACAGAGAACATAAAAATTGTAGGGTGTGACGGCACAAATGTTAACACGGGACACAAGGCGGGCGTTATCCGGCAACTGGAAGCCTTCGAGCATCCTCTGCAGTGGCTGGTGTGTCTGCTCCATGCCAATGAGCTGCCCTTGCGCCATCTATTCGAGGCACTCGACGGCGCGACTACAGGCCCGCGCGGATTCTCTGGGTCTATCGGAAAGCGGCTAGTGACGTGTAGCGAACAGCCTGTCTCCTCATTTGAACCAGTGCAGCTGACCGAACAACTGTACAATGTGGACCCGAAGGAGTTGAGCACAGATCAGCGGTATCTACTGGAAATGTGCAATAGCATCAGCAAAGGTGAATGTAGCGTCGATCTGGCAATGCGAAACCCTGGTTGCCTGAATCACTCACGATGGCTAACAACAGCCAATAGAATCCTCCGATTATATGTCAGCGACAAGAAACCCTCCGACAAGCTGAAAACGCTGGTTACGTTCATTATTCGCGTATATGCTCCGATGTGGTTCGCCATAAAAGTCCAGTCGTCATGCAAAGATGGAGCTAGGCACGTTCACCAGATACTCGTCAAGTCACGATACCTCAGCCCTAAGTACAAGAAGATCGTTGACCCCGTCATTCACCGCAACGCGTACTTCGCTCACCCGGAGAATCTGCTCCTGGCCATGATGACGGACCATCGACCACACATACGAGAGCTAGGCCTGTGACGAGTGATGAAGGCCAGAGCTGCATACCCCAGTGGACAAATACGGAGGTTCAAGGTTCCCGCAAAACTCAACTTCGACGCCGTGGAATATTTCGACATGATCGACTGGGCAGTCTGCCCTATCTCGGAGCCTCCCGTAATCAAGGCAATGACAGATGCTGAGCTCAGGGAACTCATCACGACGGAGGTGACTCCAACTGTCCTCTTCCCAAAATTTCCCTGCCACACACAGGCTGTGGAAAGACACATGAAGCTGGTGACCGAGGCGGCAAAAGCTGTGTGTGGACAGAAATCGCGAGATGGCTTCATCCGTGCACGCGTCGCTTCTCGACAGCTAATGCCGACGTTCGAGTCGAAACGTGACTTCTCTCACTTCACCTTGTAACTGTTTGTGATTTTGAAATCAAGAGATACTGTAATAATCAAAGTATTTGATTGCGTTAAATGAGTTTTAAGATGACTACCTTACCTAGACGCTAATCTACCTATATCGTTCTAATGTCGCGTAGTATTGTCAAATAAAAAGTTGTGAAGGGTGATCAAAAAATTGTTCAAAAATTAATAAATTTTTACACAGTGTTCTATTGATGTATTGGCACTTTTTGACATATCTAGCTAATTGAAATTCAAAAAAAAATATTTTTGGGCCATTTTCACTCCACCCTAATGTGCATTCAAAACACCAAATCCACCAATAAATAATTGATTTCCAGGCCTTATTTCCGTAAAAATACGACTTTTGTAAAAAGCGCGCGAAAAAAAAATCTTCCCTCCAACAGGACTACGACTATTTTTGATGACGTCAGAAGAGGAAGGCTCCAATGTAAACATCTGTCTGAAACCTGTCGGCAAATGTTATGATGAGCAATTGTACTTCAGTGTAAGACAATGAATCTGTCGCTGTGACAGATCTAGAGTACGATGCTCAATCTGAGACCAAAATAAATGCCGCTGGTCGCATATATGAGGAAAACGAACCTCAGATTGTCATGGGATCCCAACCCTATATGTTTGATCCCGAGTACGAGATGGATGAACAGGTGTTAGCGGAGCCTGAGGTTCAGCAGGAGGACCTGGCACTTCTCCAAAACATGGATTGGTAAGTAAGGTAAACCATGTGTGTGTGGGAATCACAATGAAGGTACTTTCGAGAAAATCCTATGGTTAGTTTTGGAGCTACAGTCAAACGTCATTACTCGGAAACTACATACTAGCATTAACTATAGCATAGAGTTGGAAAATATGCGGGCGGGAAGGCAGAAAGTGTGACAGCCAAGGGAGTGTTGACTGGTTTGTGATGCAGACTGCCATAGACTGCCATACAAAACAGTCTGCCTTGGTGTGTCTAACCAAGTCTGCCACAGTCTGGCCCAGTGGCGTAGCTAGGTATGTGTAAATGGTGGGGACACAAGGCAAGCGGAGCTAAGGGACATTCTGATGCCACATAGAAGGGTCTAAGGACATATTCTAAGATCAGATCAGTGGTGGGTATTAGAACATATTGTAACGAAGGAGAGGGGGGGGGGCAATCCACCCCTCTCAACTTAGTCACACACTAACGGCTCGGGGCTATGGAGGAGACGGGAAGGACTGCAAGGAAGACACTTAACTGCTGTGCACGGCTTTATTTCCCACACTACTACTACCCACTTTACAAAGTCACTTTCTCTCACACCAAGCACGCAGGCCAATCCACTCCCAACTGAGTCACTGTCTCTCACCACAGGGCACGCCCACTCCACAACTGAGTCACTGTCTTACGGGGGGCGCCGTCCTTGTCCAGCACACCCGTGTACAAAGGCTCACCTCACACTCGTCGACCCAACCCACACACTGGGTAGCCGCGCTGCACACTCTCACCCAGTCTTTCACCCGCTGTGTACCCTCGCTACACACCGTTTCTCAACACAACTGGCTCGCCCCAACACACTACCGGCGTGTATACCCTACACGCGCCACACACCCAAAAATCTTCATGTACTATATTTATCTCTTGTGTTTACGTGCTTCTGAATCTGCGTGGGGAGTGGTAGCCTTCCTCTTGTTACGTCACCGAGCCGTGGCACATCGTCTGTAAACCTTGAGGAGTGTTTTGAGAACTCGGGGAATTTGCAGATTTTGATTGCGGATTATTTAAAAACGGCTGAGTGGATGCAAAAAGTGACGACGTATTGTTGATATACTCGTTAATGGCTATAATTTGATTGCATTAAATCAGGAATGATGAAATGGTCTGGACGATTACCTTGAGATCTCACAAGTGACTTCTGTTGTAGCTTTATAGTAGGGTCTAGAACCTCAATTCCGTGACCATTCTCTGGCTAAAATGTTTTGACAATGGATTTGACTTCTTTGGACCTTTTATAAAAAATGTAGCCCCCCGGTCCCTCCCAAAAATCCCGGTATTTTTTTCCAGCGGGCCAAATCCAAGATGGTCTCATGAAAAATTTACTTTTGAACCGGAGCACCTAGATTCATGTATGAATACACTTTTCTGGGTAAATTGACCATGAGGATTCCAATTCTGACATCGGTTTGCTGCGTTTACATCATTTTGACCCAAAAACCCAAGATGGCCACAATTCAGTGGAGCAAAAAACTAAATTTTTGAAAAGATTGGAAGATATGGGGTCTGGGTATGCCACTCATACATCAAATTTTATACAGTTATAAAATATGTGATAAAAGTATTGAAATAAATTATTGTACACTGAAAGTTGTATTTTTGGCAATTAAATGACACCATAACAAAACTAAACCACATAAAAAGTCATCATTTGTCTTTTCGTATTATGCTGCACATTATTATGACATTGAGACACATGATCAGCCCAAATCAGAGCATTCTGAATCATCATCTTCCGATGAGTCCCTCTTCCTCCCTTGTACATCATCGTCTTTCCCATCATCATAGTCACTCTCATCTTCCTCACTTGCTTCAGCTGGGCTTGGTGCAGGTAGATGCTTTGGAAGAGCAGGTTGAGTGTGGCGGACAGGCCGACAGCGACCATCCACCAGTTCCCAGCCATGTCCGATTGGTGAGGGGTGGTGTTTCAAGGAGGGATGCCGCACAAGATATGCCAAATAGTTTGCACGAAGGCAGTGTTGGCGTAGGCTATCTGCATCTGGAGGGAGACGTAAGAATGACTTGTTCTTCATACTCTTCCACTTTTTGGCGCGGGCCTCAGCCATGGTCTTACTCTTGTGGTCGCCGTAGATGACATGTCGTGTTAACTCGAAGAGATCCTCTACCACCTCCTCATCAAGGTCAAGGCTATCTCCCTATCGTTCGTTATAAAAACTATACCAGAAATGGAAAGCTCATGACGATGTGTGTATAGGCATCTTGTGGCACCCGCATGAGACCAGCAAGATTGCCACGGCGGGATGGGACGGTCTCACCAAATACTGGGACTGAGCATGGAGGATAAATTGTAAGGAGTTCAAATAAAAATGTCTACTTTTATACTAAAGCTTTATATTATCGATCTATGTGATTTATGTTTTACTAGCCGCAAAGCCGCCCTCCGGGCGGACTTTTTGGCTAGCTCCTGCGTTAGGCTATTGGTGGTATGTGTGGTATGTGTGGTATGTAACACGGACTCTCCAGATAGCCCCTTCTAACTTTCCTGAAATCATGGATGTAAAAATGTATGTATTCCCCCCACCCATTCACTCACCCATTACCCATCACCCCCCACCCATTCACTCACCCATTACCCATCACCCCCAACCCATTCTCACCCATTACCCATCACCACACACCCATTCACTCACCCATTTACCCCATCACCCCCCCCACCTATTCCCTCACCCATCACCCCAACCCATCACCCCCCCCCCATTCACTCACCCGTCACCCCACACCCATTACCCATCACCCCACCCATTCACTCACCCATTACCCATCACCCTACATCAAGTTTCCTCAATTCTCGCAACCCACTTTTTTTTCACAATTTTCGCTAATAGGCTGCCAAAAAAAAAAAAAAAAAAAGTGATCGGATCATCTCATATTGGGCTTAAAACCTTCCCCTGGTCAACCCGGTTACAAAAATGTGCCATATGAGGTGATTGCGCCACGGGGGGCGGAACCTATACCAGACACACACACACACACACACACACACACAGACAGACAGACAGACAGACACACACTTTCGCTTATATTTACCATTACCCATCACCCCCCACCTATTCTCTCACCCATAACCCATCACCCCCAACCCATCACCCCCCACCCATTCACTCACCCATCACCCCACACCCATTACCCATCACCCCACCCATTCACTCACCATTACCCATCACCCTACATCAAGGTTTCCTCAATTCTCGCAACCCACTTTTTTTTCACAATTATCGCTAATAGGCTGCTAAAAAAAAGAAAAAAAAGTGATCGATCATCTCATAATTGGGCTTAAAACCTTCCCCTGGTCAACCCGGTTCCAAAAATGTGCCATATGAGGTGATTGCGCCACGGGGGGCGGAACCTATACCAGACACACACACACACACAGACAGACAGACAGACAGACAGACACACTTTCGCTTATATTTACCACTAGCCGCAAAGCCGCCCTCCGGGCAGACTTTTTGGCTAGCTCCTGCGGAGGGCTATTGGTGGTATGTGTGGTATGTTTGGTGGCCGAAGGCCCACCAAACACGGACTCTCCAGATAGCCCCTGCTAACTTTCCTGAAATCATGGATGTAGAAATGTATGTATTCCCCCCACCCATTCACTCACCCATTACCCATCACCCCCCACCCATTCACTCACCCATTACCCATCACCCCCCACCCATTCACTCACCCATTACCCATCACCACACACCCATTCACTCACCCATTACCCATCACCCCCCACCTATTCCCTCACCCATCACCCCCAACCCATCACCCCCACCCATTCACTCACCCATCACCCACACACCCATTACCCATCACCCCACCCATTCACTCACCCATTACCCATCACCCTACATCAAGGTTTCCTCAATTCTCGCAACCCACTTTTTTTTCCACAATTATCGCTAATAGGCTGCTAAAAAAAAAAAAAAAAGTGATCGGATCATCTCATAATTGGGCTTAAACCTTCCCCTGGTCAACCCGGTTTCCAAAATGTGCCATATGAGGTGATTGCGCCACGGGGGGCGGAACGTATACCAGACACACACACACACACACACACACACACAGACAGACAGACAGACACGCTTTCGCTTATATTTACCATTACCCATCACCCCCCACCTATTCTCTCACCCATAACCCATCACCCCCAACCCATTCACTCACCCATCACCCCACACCCATTACCCATCACCCCACCCATTCACTCACCATTACCCATCACCCTACATCAAGGTTTCCTCAATTCTCGCAACCCACTATTTTTTCACAATTATCGCTAATAGGCTGCTAAAAAAAAAAAAAAAAAAGTGATCGGATCATCTCATAATTGGGCTTAAAACCTTCCCCTGGTCAACCCGGTTCCAAAAATGTGCCATATGAGGTGATTGCGCCACGGGGAGCGGAACTATACCAGACACACACACACACACACACACACACACCAGACAGACTGACAGACAGACAGACACACTTTCGCTTATATTTACCATTACCCATCACCCCCCACCTATTCCCTCACCCATCACCCATCACCCCCAACCCATCACCCCCCACCCATTCACTCACCCATCACCCCACACCCATTACCCATCACCCCACCCATTCACTCACCCATTACCCATCACCCTACTCAAGGTTTCCTCAATTCTCGCAACCCTCTTTTTTTTTCACATTATCGCTAATAGGCTACTAAAAAAAAAAAAAAAAAAAAGTGATCGAATCATCTCATAAGTGGGTTTAAAACCTTCCCCTGGTCAACCCGGTTCCAAAAATGTGCCATATGAGGTGATTGCGCCACGGGGGGCGGAACCTATACCACACACACACACACACACACACACACAGACAGACAGACGGTCACACTTTCGCTTATATTTACCACTAGCCGCAAAGCCGCCCTCCGGGCGGACTTTTTGGCTAGCTCCTGCGGAGGGCTATTGGTGGTATGTGTGGTATGTGTGGTATGTTTGGTGGGCCTTCGGCCCACCAAACACGGACTCTCCAGATAGCCCCTTCTAACTTTCCTGAAATCATGGATGTAGAAATGTATGTATTCCCCCCACCCATTCACTCACCCATTACCCATTACCCCCCACCCATTCACTCACCCATTACCCATCACCCCCCACCCATTCACTCACCCATTACCCATCACCACACACCCATTCACTCACCCATTACCCATCACCCCCCACCTATTCCCTCACCCATCACCCCCAACCCATCACCCCCCACCCATTCACTCACCCATCACCCCACACCCATTACCCATCACCCCACCCATTCACTCACCCATTACCCATCACCCTACATCAAGGTTTCCTCAATTCTCGCAACCCACTTTTTTTTCACAATTATCGCTAATAGGCTGCTAAAAAAAGAAAAGAAAATAAAAGTTATCGGATCATCTCATAAGTGGGCTTAAAATCTTCCCCTGGTCAACCCGGTTCCAAAAATGTGCCATATGAGGTGATTGCGCCACGGGGGGCGAAACCTATACCACACACACACACACACACACACACACACACACACAAACACACAGACAGACAGACAGACAGACAGACACACTTTCGCCTATATTATTATAGATAATCTAACATGGGTGTATATTGGGGAAAGCTTTTGTCGGGGGACTCGGGGGGGCCAAGTTACCGGAATTTTTTTTAGGTGACAGCCAAGTTACCAGATAGCCTGACATACTGTAATATAGCATACTGTACTAAATGCTGTAGTATGGTTGTAGTATATTTTATAACTATACGATTTTAATTGATTTGAATGAATTTAAGAAACGACGATTTTAAGATTTAACGACGATTTTAATTAATATAAGCAATATTCTATAGATATGACCTGTTTAATATCCTTGTCAACTTACTAATTTGGCATATTAAGTTACTTTTTTGTAATTTTGTGGCTAATAACAGATGATTTTATATAGCAAAGGAAAGTTATGGGGGTGAAGGGGTTAAGCACAAATGGAACTTGCTTGAACAACGAATCAGTACATCAGCATCACAAAATATTGATCTTTTGTGTGTATGCAAATGTTCCCGAATAAATAACACATGGAAGCAAGCAGTACATCAATATATTCCACATTCTGGGAGAGGCTAAACATGATTTAGCTTTTTTGGGGGGGGCCATGGCCTTGGTGGTGCCCCCAGAATCCACCAGTGCCATGATTTGAGAGAGAGAGAGAGAGAGAGAGAGAGAGAGAGAGAAAGAGAGAGAGAGAGAGAGAGAGGACGGACATAAATACAGTTTTGCGAGAATCCGGTTACACTGGCCCTGTTGTCATTGATGCCACTGATACGGATGCCTATGTCGCAGCAGCATTCTTCTCACAACAGTTGCCTGGCATGCTTTGTATCAAGAGAAAGCAGGAAACAGTCATCTGTAGTGACCTGGTGACAGATGAGATGGCCAGCTGTATTGTGCAGCTGCAGTGTATGACAGGATGCGATGCCAACTCAAGCTTTTATGGCAAGGGTAAGAAGTCGGTGTATGACCAGGTGATGAAGAGCCCTGTGGCACAACGACAGCTCTCACGGTGCGGAGATAGCCTTGACCTTGATGAGGAGGTGGTAGAGGATCTCTTCGAGTTCACACGACATGTCAACTACGGCGACCACAAGAGTAAGACCATGGCTGAGGGCCGCGCCAAAAAAGTGGAACAAGTCATTCCTACGTCTCCCTCCAGATGCAGATAGCCTACGCCAACACTGCCTTCGTGCAAACTACTTGGCATATCTTGTGCGGCATCCCTCCTTGAAACACCACCCCTCACCAATCGGACATGGCTGGGAACTGGTGGATGGTCGCTGTCGGCCTGTCCGCCACACTCAACCTGCTCTTCCAAAGCATCTACCTGCACCAAGCCCAGCTGAAGCAAGTGAGGAAGATGAGAGTGACTATGATGATGGGAAAGACGATGATGTACAAGGGAGGAAGGAGGACTCATCGGAAGATGATGATTCAGAATGCTCTGATTCGGACTGATCATGTGTCTCAATGTCATAATAATGTGTAGCATAACACGAAAAGACAAATGGTGACTTTTTATGTGGTTTAGTTTTGTTATGGTGTCATTTAATTGGCAAAAATACAAATTTCAGTGTACAATAATTTCTTTCATTACGTTTATCACATATTTTTTATAAGTCGGTATATTTGTAGAGACTTATTTGGGCTGAGTTAAATATGTACGTCCAAGTTTGTACACATTTATTTAAAGTCCACTAAGGAGCGTAGAGATTACAACCAGTACAATGAATGTCTTGAACACAGCCAGGGAGTGCCAGGGAGCTCGTGGGATGAGTTGTTGTAGCTGGTGTGTCCCGAGGCTTTCTGTCTTCTTTTCCCGTCTTCCGATCGGTCCTCGCCTGCGTTACAAGGGTCGTTGAACCTATCTTATTGCTGATAGCTAGGCATTTGTCCTGTAACCTACTTGGCTCGAGTTATCATAGTGCAAGCTGTACATGGCTCCCACGGAGGAACATAGCAGGAAAGATATACGTATAATTATCTATATATAACATATATATATATAACTAGCCGCAAAGCCGCCCTCCGGGCGGACTTTTTGGCTAGCTCCTGCGGAGGGCTATTGATGGGCCTTCGGCCCACCACCTGACCTCCAGATAGCCCCTTCTAACTTTCCTGAAATCATGGATGTAGAAATGTATGTATTCCCCCCACCCATTCACTCACCCATTACCCATCACCCCCCACCCATTCACTCACCCATTACCCATCACCCCCCACCCATTCACTCACCCATTACCCATCACCACACACCCATTCACTCACCCATTCCCCATCACCCCCAACCTTTTCCCTCACCATCACCCATCACCCCCCACCCATTAAACACCCATCACCCCACACCAATTACCATCCCCCACCCATTCACTCACCCATACCCATCACCCTACATCAAGGTTTCCTCAATTCTCGCAACCCACTTTTTTTCACAATTCTCGCTAATAGGCTGCTAAAAAAAAAAAAAAAAAAGGGATCGGATCATCTCATAATTGGGCTTAAAACCTTCCCCTGGTCGACCTGGTTCCAAAACTGTGCCATATGAGGTAATTGTGCCACGGGGGGCGGAACCTATACCACACACACACACACACACACACACACACACACACACACACACACACACACACATACACACAGACAGACAGACAGACAGACAGACACACTTTCGCTTATATTATTATAGATTATATGTTTAAGATGTTTAAAAAAATATACGGATTCTTTTGATGTTAAGTATATGAAAATATCCTGTCTGAAAGTTATAATACGTGTGACACTTGTTTGATAATATGTGTAATTCAGTAGTAATGGTCATGCAAGTTAGTATATATGTTAGAAGTAAAAACTGACTGACATTGCTCGGGGCGCTATATAATTTGTCCTCAAATTAGGCACATAAGAATTAGCTAGGGAATAACAAATGGTACACCTAACTAAAGGCTAAATATATGTAAAATATAAACTCTAAACTTCCCAAAGCTTAATTCCTATCGCTAAAAGTGAGTAACTCTGAGCTAAATACACAGAAAAATTTGGAAAACAATGGATTACATGATGTTCAACATCAAAGAAAATGACATGGCTGAGTAAAATTATATAAATGTGTCAAAACTAGCGTGGGGAAATCCACAATGTGTAAAAATCACTGGTAATAATTTCAAGTGTTAAGTGTTTCAAGTGTACGTGTACGTGTATGATGGTAGCAAGCTCAACTTTCAGCGAAAGTAGCTGTGAAAATTACACGGAAAAAATTGAGAACATAACATTTCAAGTAATAAAATCGTAATCGTAAATTGTCAAGTAATCGTTAAAACCCTGAATGTGGCAAGTAATGACGAAGGCTCGTCTGACTGTAGAGCTGCTGCTGTGTGCATAGTATAACAATTTATGTACCTACTAGTAATAGTACTGTGTCAGTAAAAGAATGTAATGGACTGTAGAAATATAAGGAAAATTGACAAGACCTCGCCTGATACAATCTGTGTGGGTGTATCAGTGTGGGTAACTGTGGTGTAAGTAACCTAGTAATATGTAAAAAGGTAATAGTCAAAATGGATAGATAACATAGGTAGAGACATCGCTGGATACACATTAATGTGGTTGCATTGTGTGTGGGCAAATCTAAGTTTGCCAAACATCATTCATAAATGAAAATAATGCAAAGTTATTGTAGAAAATTAATTGACATCAGCGAGTGTAAAAACTGACTGGCAGAGAAATTGAATGAAATTGTATTCGACATTGGCGAACAATGTTAAGAGAGATAAGGTTATCTGTGATCAATCAATGTTTTCTGAGGTCTGTAGTAAGACAAGTAGTCATTCGTAATTTCTCTGCGAGTTGGAATTCGTAGGTAAGTAATGAGAAATGGTTAGTTAGTTGTACATAGGTAATACATGTGAGCAGCTTGTGTGTAATTAGTTCTGGAGTAAGTGCTCGTCATGCATATAGTACCTAGATTAGTATGTTAGTAAGTACACAATCCTATCATTCAAGTAGTGATCGGGGTACAACAGGAAGAACGTAAGTAAATCATTCCTGTAGTGAATGTAATTCATGTATGCATTTAATACTTAAGGAATGCAGTCAAGTAAAAATGTTTAACTTGTGCAACAAATAAGTGTGTTAGTATTTCATGCAAGTAAATAATGTATTGTAACAATAAGTGAGTTAGTGTGTATGTTAATACATAGCAATGTCATGCAAGTAATTAATGTATTTCAACATTAAGTGCGTAAACATTCCTTTAAATGTGGAATGTAAGTAAATAATGTGATCATGCAGCAATACGTGCGAAATAATTCCTTGAATTGTGGAATGTAAGTGAATAATGCAATGCACTGTGGTGCAACTTTAACTCTAATATAATAGTATTCTAATGTGAAGAGTTATCTGTCATACATTAGTGTTTCTATCGTGCTAGAGTTACAAGGTAAAATGCAAATATATTATTTTCTATAGTTGGTCAGAATAATATGTAGCTAAACCAAAAAAAAAATGCGTAAAACATCAATGTAAAGTATTTTCAAGAGTGTATATAACATTGGCTTGGTGTGTTGTGTAGACATTTTCTAAAAAGAGAACAACACACAATAAAATTCAGAATACATGGTAATTGTAAAATAATCAGATGAACTGATATAAAATGTGAATGGAATGGAATGGTATGACACTATTGTTTTTGCGTGTGTGATCGCAATTTGTGACGGTAGTCCTTGGTAGCAGTGTGTGTGTCATCATTAACTACAGGTGTGTCCTGTGTATCAAAATTAGTGCTTGGTAAAGCATCACCTGTATCTAACCCTCTAGTTACTCGAAAATTGACTCGCGACCGTGTAGTACTAGTAAGACGTCTCAAACTAGACAATCAAGATGTATCTCAGAATCGTGCGAAGGACAGAGAACAGTAGGGGATTACAGTAATCAGGTTCAGGAATATCTAACACTGAACAGTGACAGCGAGTGACAGTGACAGTGAGTGGCAGTGAGCTGCCCCTGCTGATGGCCGCTCGGGCACGCTAGTTAATGCATTTATGTCAATATCTGGAGTTTGCACTGGTGCAGTAGTAAATGTGAACTCATAAAGTAGTAATTCAGTAGTAAAGGTGCACACGTAGGAGTTGTCTCCAGGAATTGTGATATATGCATTACTGTTGAAAAAAAATAAGGGAAAACCGCGGTCTAAAATTTCGCCTTGTGTAAAAAGAATAGTCATGTTTGCTGAACAACCATGATTTAAGTGTGCTGACAGTGTCTGTACAGATGTATTAACCGTAGCCATTGTAATGGAAATGGAAATGTAGGTTAAAATAGCACTATAATACTTCTAACGTTGTGCTGTCCGTTAAAGAGGTATTTATGTGAATAACAACACGGTGTGTACACCTAATGTATATATCTGCTCACCTAAAACTGTAAAATATTACTTAGCTGGTATTTCTAGCATTGGTGTACGATAGGGGTGAGATCCTGGTAACAGACGGATGGGTGAGTGCAGATGAAGGATGAACACACCAGTGGATGGGTGCCTGGATGACGGATGTACAGTCTCCGGATAAAC
>JACEEZ010024325.1:270000-307500 GCA_016584305.1 Chionoecetes opilio
TCAGGTCCTAGGTCTGTCAAGTTTTGCCATCAGCTTTCTCCCAAAAGCCTCATCGAAGAACGTAGTATCATATACTTGATCCTCAGGTTTGAAGTGCAGTTCACATACCTGAAAAAGAGTTGAACATTGTTAACCTCCCTTTCCATAACTCTGCCGTTGTTTATTTCCTGCTCATATATTACGGTTATTTGGAATTTTGCCAACCCTGTTTAACCATTCAAATATTTAAAATGACTGGAAATACCAAATTAAACTTAAGATTTTAAGTATCTCGAGCCCGACATCTCCTTTATTATATTCCTTTAACGACTTAACAACTATCAGACCACCCCTTACTCTGCGCCTCTCGAGTTGAGTGTCAATTCAATAGGTTCAATTTCCTCTCATAACTTATAGTTACGCATCCCCTGTATCATTTTGGTCATCCTTCTCTGCACTGATTCTAACAATGCTATATCCATCCTGTAATACTAAAATAATATATAATTCAAGCTAAACGTGCTTTATATTTAAAAAAATAGATTACAACAGTAACACGTTACTTACCCTGCTGTTTTTATTTGGAGTGTAGTGGTCTCTCTTGATAGCCTGCAACCACTTGTCCGACCCATCCTCACTTCTTGGAAAAGAAAAAGAGTCACACTGACTTTTGGTCCTTTTCGATCAATCCCTTTACAATTTGGGACACAACACATGAAAGGCATGTTGACCTCAATAAATAAGTCTCAACTTTCGTCCTAATGGAGACACGACGTGACCTCTCACGTCCACGTCTGAATCAGCACTGATGAAATGAAGCACTACTGTTGTCTCGTCATCACGCTCTCACCCCCCCACCGAACAGGCCTTCTCTCTCGTGGGCCTCAGCTGTGTCCATGGAGGGACAGTAAAGAGAGATATTGTTTTCTCCACCCTTTTGCGGCGACAAATTCTGGCCACGCTTTACATCATTGAGTTGGGAAAGGTGGAATTCCTCTTTGCTGGAATATTGAATATGACAAGGGAGACTGCCCGCCACACTTCACACAAATAAGTGATTCATCAGCCGTGGCACCAATTTGAAATTTCATATATAGTATAATTTATATAGTGTAGTGTATATATATAAATATATATATATATATATATATATATAAGCCGACTTTTTGTCTGATTCTCCCACTCATCTAGTTTTACAAAGTCTCATAAAGGATAGATACAGAAACTTTTAGTTTAAAGTTTTTCTAAGGAAATATTATATAATTATCAGGAAAGCAACAGGAACCAAGAAGGAAAACAAATTATATAAAATGTTGCCTAGCGGTCTGTCAGAAAAGGGAGGTGCTAAAAAGGAATTTGGAAAGTTCTTGATGGAAGTGGTCAAAGAGGCAGGCGGTGGGGAACGTGTAGGTGTGTCACTGGTCTCTGTATGAATCTGGCACCCACGCCATCACACTACGCGGTAACCCAAAACCAAACAGATGACGGGGGAGTGCCAATCCAGTGTGGCTTGGAGGTCAGGCGGCACCACACATGCCTCGTCCGCACCCACATTAATGCCTTGGGATTAGCATGTAGTATGACTGAGATCGCGTGCGATGAAGTAATATAAGTAGTAAAAGCAGTAATAAATACAATAAAAGCCACAGTAATACAAGCAACAGCGGCAACAGCGAGTACAATAATCAGTTGTATAATGGAATAGGAAAAACAGATGAACATTCAGATGAGTATAACGAGCAACTTGGGTAGGCGCTGGGCAAGTGCTTAGCGACTTGGAGTGGTGAACTCGATGTCCCGAGTTCGAATCATGCCGGGGGCAACTTTTTCGACCATCTTTAACGCGGTCGACAAGAGCCTGGTAAGTGACCACAAGGTTCCGAGTTCAGGTTCCACCAAGGAGCAACCGTGAAATCCATCGTCGAGTGGCCAAAGACACCCGCATGCTGCATACCTATTCTTTCGACTGCGACTTCAAGTGCGGCGGAGGGAGCACCAGGTGGCAGCATGAACCTAAACTGAGGGTCAGACCATCACAGACCACAGTAACAGGTCACAAAGTGTATATTGTAATTCCATGTATTCAGTTTTCAAAGTTATAACTAAAGGTGTACCTCAGGGATCTATTCTAGGGCCTCTACTTTTTCTCATATATATTAATGATATACCAAATGCTAGCACAAAATTTAAATGTACTATTTATGCTGATGACACTAGTCTTTTATTAGCCGATACAAATATTGACTCCTTACATATAAATTTAAATCTTGAATTAAATCTAATAAATCAATGGCTAGAGTCCAATAAATTGCACCTCAATATTGCCAAAACCAATTACATACTTTTCCAAAATAGATCAATTAAGAATATTATGCCTCCATTGTCATTAAAAGGTCAATCAATTCAACGTGTGCCTCATACAAAATTTCTAGGAATTAATATTGACGAGAACTTAAACTGGAGCTTTCACATTAATCAAGTTTGTCTGAAATTATCTAAAATATGTGGTATATTGTATAGGGTCCGCCATCAACTTACAACTGAATCTATGTTAAGTATATATTATACATTGTGTTACCCTCACTTGATTTATTGCGTTTCCATATGGGGTTGTACATGGCCATCTTTCCTAAATAAATTGATAATAGCCCAAAATAAATCATGAGATGCATTCTATTTATGGGAAAATTTGCTTCCACAAATCATATATATCCTCAGCTCAATATATTACATTTCAAATTAATTAGAAAATATTTCATAATGTTGCTTATTTATAAAACATTAAACTCTACCCAGGAAATAAGGTTTTCGATTTCGTCGGAAATATTTATAATATTAGGGGTAATAGTATTAATTTAGTGTGTCCACAGTTTCGTACGTCCCTCTATAATAAAAGTGTGTTGTGTGAAGGTCCTCAGATATGGAATTCTCTTCCTATTGCAATAAAAAGTCTGATGGAGGCTGGAAATTTACTACAATTGAAGAAGAAAATAAAGACTTATTTATTAAATAGTCAAAATACTTTATAAACTTGTGTTGAAACTGTGTCGATTGTCTGTATTTGCTTAGAAATGTTTTTTTCATATATATTTTTTTTTGGTGTTATTCATATTGTATAGTTTGTCACTTATAATGCCTGTACTACTGAACAACCAATTAGTTACGATTTTGTCTGTCTAAAGAGCTTATGCTCGACAGACCGTGCCATCATTACGTTTTTGTTTTTATATATTCAATTATATTCGTGTGCTTTTGTAATGGCAATAAATTTACTTACTTACTTACTTACAATAAATTTACTTACTTACAGAAAACAGGACTTTCACCTATAGACCACAGGTGTCACTATAAAAATCCAGCCTGTGCCACCACGGGCGAGGGCCAACCATCACGACGTTCCAGAATGTGCAGGGCAAACCACCGGAGCCCGCAAGGAAAAAATAATAATAGTAGCCTACAGTCGCTATAAGGTCCAACGTAAAAAAAATATATATATACATCTCCACTGCCAATGCCAATCTCTGTTAATGACCGTATCAATGCAATGTACTTCCGTCAATAAAATTTAAGTACTTAGCTGTTAGCATGAAGTACGGCAGCATAATTATTATGCAATTTTCTTTTTCTTTTTAATGGAAAGTATAGCTAATGGAACACAATGCACGGGATTCAATTCACAGCTATTATTGAAGAACAAATTACCCTAAATAGCGTTGCCAGAAATAATAATATAATATCGGCAAGCCATAGAGTCCGTTGCCCAGAATCTGTGTAGATGTCATGGTACAAGTCGCAGACCATCTTTCCAGATTAACTTACCAAAAAAGGGGAAAAAAATCATTAATGTTATAAAGTTTTAAATCGTATATATATGTATATACTAGCCGCAAAGCCGCCCTCCGGGCGGACTTTTTGGCTAGCTCCTGCGGAGGGCTATTGGTGGGCCGAAGGCCCACCAAACACAGATTCTCCAGATAGCCCCTTCAAACTATCCTGAAATCATGGATGTAGAAATGTATGTATGTATTAACGCCTTACCCATCACCCCCCACCCATTCACTCACCCATTACCCATCACCCCCAACCCATTCACTCACCCATTACCCATCACCTCCCACCTATTCCCTCACCCATCACCAGGGCATGTAGTACGGTACGGTACGGTAATATTTTTCGTAATTCGTACCTCAGATAAATACAGTACCGTAATTCCGTAACGCACCTGCATATTTGTATCGTACCGTACTGGTACGATTAGTTTGCGTACCGTAATTTCGAACTATTTTTCGTACCCCAAAAAAAATTTGACTTTCAGAAACAAAATCAATAATGGACAAAATTACCAAAAATTTTCAATTGTGATTAATATACACATACTTTTGCAGGTAGTACATACAACACATAGTAATTTCTACCCATTTATCTCTATATACTACATACATTTCATAATTACATCCTATACCCATGACTTACAAATCATTAACTATATATATATATATATATATATAGGCGCAAGTGTGTCTGTCTGTCTGTCTGTCTGTCTGTCTGTGTGTGTGTGTGGTATAGGTTCCGCCCCCCGTGGCGCAAACACCTCATATGGCACATTTTTCGAATCAGGTTGACCAGGGGAAGGTCATAAGCCCACTTATGAGATGATCCGATCACTTTTTTTTTTTTTTTTTTTTTGCAGCCTATTAGCGAGAATTGTGAAAACAAAAGTGGGTTACGAGAATTGAGGAAGCCTTGATATAGGGTGATGGGTAATGGGTGAGTGAATGGGTGGGGTGATGGGTAATGGGTGTGGGGTGAGTGAATGGGTGGGGGGTGATGGGTTGGGGGTGATGGGTGATGGGTGAGGGAATAGGTGGGGGGTGATGGGTAATGGGTGAGTGAATGGGTGTGTGGTGATGGGTAATGGGTGAGTGAATGGGTGGGGGGGTGATGGGTAATGGGTGAGTGAATGGGTGTGTGGTGATGGGTAATGGGTGAGTGAATGGGTGGGGGTGATGGGTAATGGGGTGAGTGAATGGGTGTGTGGTGATGGGTAATGGGTGAGTGAATGGGTGGGGGGTGAGTGAATGGTGGGGGGTGATGGGTAATGGGGGTGTGGTGATGGGTAATGGGTGAGTGAATGGTGTGGGGGGTGATGGGTAATGGGTGAGTGAATGGTGTGTGGTGATGGGTAATGGGTGAGTGAATGGGTGGGGGGTGATGGGTAATGGGTGAGTGAATGGGTGGGGGTGATGGGTAATGGGTCAGTGAATGGGTGGGGGGTGATGGGTAATGGGTGAGTGAATGGGTGGGGGTGGATGGGTAATGGGTGAGTGAATGGTGTGGGGGGTGAGGGTAATGGGTGAGGGGTGATGGGTAATGGGTGAGTGAATGGGTGGGGGTGATGGGTAATGGGTGAGTGAATGGGTGGGTGGTGATGGGTCATGGGTGAGTGAATGGGTGGGGGGTGAATGGGAATGGGTGGGGGTGATGGGTAATGGGTGTGTGGTGATGGGTAATGGGTGAGTGAATGGGTGGGGATGATGGGTAATGGGTGAGTGAATGGGTGGGGGGTGATGGGTAATGGGTGAGTGAATGGGTGGGGGGTGTATGGGTAATGGGTGAGTGAATGGGTGGGGGGTGATGGGTAATGGGTGAGTGAATGGGTGTGTGGTGATGGGTAATGGGTGAGTGAATGGGTGGGGGGTGATGGGTAATGGAGTGATGTGGAATGGGTGTGTGGCGATGGGTTAATGGGTGAGTGAATGGGTGGGGGGTGATGGGTAATGGGTGAGTGAATGGGTGGGGGGGGTATGGGTAATGGGTGTGTGGTGATGGGTAACGGGTGAGTGAATGGGTGGGGGGTATGGGTATGGTGAGTGAATGGGTGGGGGGTGATGGGTAATGGGTGAGTGAATGGGTGGTGGTGATGGGTAATGGGTGAGTGAATGGGTGGGGGAATGGTGAGTGAATGTGGGGGTGATGGGTAATGGCTGATTGAATGGTGGGGGGTGATGGGGAATGGTGAGTAATGGGTGGGGGAATACATACATTCTACACCATGTTCAGGAAAGTTAGAAGGCTATCTGGAGAGTCCGTTTGGTGGGCCGAAGCCCACCAAACACAGGTGTGGCCGAAGCCCACCAATAGCCTCCGCAGGAGCTAGCCAAAAGTCGCCTGGAGGGCGGCTTTGCGGCTAGTACCGAATATAGGGTTTATTTAAAGTATGTAGTCACATCGTAAAACCATGAGTGGCATCAACAATATCTCCATTCAATCACTAACTAAATCGTTAGATGTAGCGCCAACCAGAGAATTTCTTTCAACAAACTGCCTGCGTCACAGCAGAGCAATAGCACTTCAGGCAGTCTGCAACTAACACAAAACAGGACCACCGCACGCGACACGAAACAAAACAGAACACGCACACACCTCAAACCACACTACAACATACATAACAATACAGACACGCACGCACACACATAAAACAACACAGACGACGCAGGCGAGCCGACACACAATACAAAAAACAAACCAGACATCGCACGGATCGCTCAAACAAACAACACATCAACACGTAGACGCAACACACACACGAGAACATACAAAACACTGCACGACACTATCAAAACTCACAAACAAACAGGACACGCGCACACTACACAAACAGTACAAACGAACAGACACGTGCACGCCACCACAAACAAACAGACACGCACGCCACACAGCACACAAAAATCAGACTACGCACGGATTCAAACAAACACAAACAGACACGCACGACACACACACAACAAACAGACACGCACACACACACAAACCAAAAGACACGCAACGCACACACAAACAGACACGCACGCAAAACACACACAAAACAACACCAAACAGACGCACACAACAAACAAACAGGACACGCACGCACACACACACAAACCAACAAAGAGACACGCACATACTCACAAACACACAACAACAGAGGACCCGCACACCCACAACGCAACAAAACAGGACATCGCACACACAACACAAACAACAAACAGGGACACGCACGCAACACACAAACAAACACACAGAACGCACACACAAACAAAACAGACACTTACACACACAAACAAACACAGACACGCATCACACAAAACCAGACACAACACCAACACAAACAAACAAACACGCCACACACACACAACACAGACCACGCACACACACACATCACACACACATCACAACACACAACATACACACAAACAAACAGACCAGCACACACCAAAACAAATAAACAGACACGCACACACACAAGACAAACACAACAGACACGTTACAACACACACACAAATAAACAGACATGCCATACACACACAACACACAACACAGACAGCACACACAACACACACAACTACAAACAGCACACGCACACGACAAACACACAAACAAATAAACAGACACGCATCACAGCAAGCAAACTAAACAGACTCGCGCTACACACACACAACAAAGCAAAACAACATAAACACACGCAAATGCAACTACACACAAAAAGACACAGCTACACACAACCAGACGTACGCTAGACACACACACAAACCAAACAGACACCGCACACACACATCACACACACATCAAACAGACACGCACACACACATACACACACAAACAAACAGACACGCACACACACACAGCCACAACACGAGCAACACCCACACAACACTATCACACAAACAAACAGATCACGCACACACACACACATCACACACAACACAATAAGAACAGCCACTACACACACACACACAAATAAAACAGACACGACACCAGACACACAACAAACAAACAAACAGACACGCCACATGACATCACATAATCACATCAAAGACATGCACGCTACGACACACACGATACAAACACACATCACAACAGACACGCACGCATCACAAACACAACAACTTTTATTATTATAAACCCACACTACACAAAAAAACAAACAAACCCCCAAACAAACACATACACAGCCACACAGAGACAAAAATAAACGGAAACACACACATAACACACGACACACAAACAAAACCACACTGCACCGCACCACAGCAATCCCAAACAAAACAGACACGCACACACACACAAAAAAACAAATCAAATACAAAGACACGCGCACACACAAAAACAAACAGACACGTACACACACACACACAAAACAAAATAAACAGACGTAATCTACGAGCACACACACACACACACACAAACAAACAAACAGAACACGCACGACGACACACACACACACACACAAACACGCACACGCACACACACACACAAACAAACAAACAGACACACACGACACACACAAATAAACAGACACGCACACACACACACAAACCAAACAAACAGACCAAGCACACACCACAAAAGGTACAGGCTACGCAGTACGCACGCAACGACCACACACAAACAAACAATACAGACACGCACGCACACGCACACAACACAACGACTAGACACACACAAACACAAAATCAAACAGAGAAAACAGACACACCACAAACAACAAACAAACGGCACACGCACACACAAAGCACACAAACAACCACACGCACACACACATCACAAACAAAGAGACACGATACACACGACAAACAACAAACCAAATAGACTACGCACACACACACAAAAAAACAGACACGCACACACAACACACACACAAGCACACAAACTACACAGACACGCTATGCCACACACACACAAACGCAAACACACGCCCATAACACAAACAAACAAACAGTACACGCACACGCTAGGCACACAAACAGACACGCACGCTACGCACACAAATACAAAACAAACAAACAAGACAGCAACACACAAACACAAACAGGACATAGCACACACGTGCCAAATGTACAAACAGACACGCACGCACACACACACACAACCAACAAGAGACACGCCATGACTCACAAACACAACAAACAGGACACGCCACCCACATACGCATAACCAAACAGACACGCACACGACAAACAGAACCAATGGCAACAGACACGCCACGCACACCAACAAACATACAGAAACGCACACACAAACAAACAGACACGCAGCACACACAAACAAACGACATCGGCATACAGACACAACAGACACACACACACAAACAAACATAGAGAGGACGCACACAAGAGCAGATCACAAAAACAAAAACAGACATCGCACACACACCACTACACTACACCAAACACACCACACACACAAAACAAACAAACAGAACAAGCCAGCACACAAACAAATAATCTAGACACGCACACACACAAGAGCAGGAAGTTGTCAAACAGACACGCACACACAAGCGACACAAAATAGACAGACACGCACCAGTACACACACACACAAAACAGACACGCACACACACACACACACAGAAAACAAACAGACACGCACACACCCACACACACAAACAAATACCAGGACACGCACACACAAGCAAACAAACAGACACGCACACACACACACACAGCAAAACAAACAGACATGCACCACACACAAACAGACAGCATACACAAACAGACAAGCACACACACACACAAACAAACAGACACGCACACACACACACACACACACAATACAGAAACGCACCACCACACAACACACAAACAAACCGAACACGCATAACACCACACACACACACACACACACACACACACACACCCAACACACACACACACAAACAAACAGGACCACGCACAGATCACACACACAAACAAACAGACACGCACACACCACACACACACACACACGTCACAACACATGACAAACAGAGACAGACAAACACACACCACACAAACAAACAAAACAGACACGCACCACACATAAAACAGAGTCACGCACTCCACACACACACACAACAAACAAAAACAGCACACGCACAGACACACACACACCACCCCCACAAGACATGCACGCACGCACGCACACCACACAAACAACAAACAGACACGCAGACGCACACCCACAACAAACAGAGACACACTACACACAAACAAACAAGCAAACAAACAAAACCAGACACACACAAAACACAAACAAACGGACACACACACAAAACACACGCACACACAAACAAAAACACGCACGCACACACAATCACAAAACAAACAGACACGACACACACACAAAAAAAAACAAAAAAACAAAGACATGCGACCACACAAAACAAACAGAACACGACACACACTACACACACACACAACACACACACACGACAACAAATTAAACAGGACACGCACACACACACACACACACACAAACAAACAAACAGACACGCAGACACACACAACACACACAAACCACACAGCACACAAAACAGACACGCACAACACACACACAAACAAGACAACAGACACACACACACAGACAAAATAAACAGACACGCACACACACAACACAAAACAAACAAAACGCACGCCACACACACAAAAAAAAGACATGCACGCACGCACGCACGCACACACACAAACAAACAAACAGACACGCAGCACACAAACACAAACAAACAGACACACACAAAACACAAACAAACAAACAAACAGACACACACAAAAACACAAACAAACGGACCACGCACACACAAACACAACAAACAAACACACGCACACCACAATCACAAACAAAGGGACTCGCACACACACAAAACAAACAACAAAACAAATGACACGCACACACACACAAACAAAACAGACACGCACACACACACACACACACACACACAAACACAAAGACGCGCACGCACACACCACACAACAAAACACACGCACCACACAAAAACAAACCAAACAGGACACGCACGCAGGCCACACACCAAAGACATCGCAGCACGGCACACAATACAAACAAACAAAACAGGGGGGGGGGGGGGGGGGGGGGGGGGGGGGAACCCCCCCCCCCCCCCAAAAAAAACCCCCGGCCAACACACAAACAAACACACACACCACACACAAACAGGGACACGAAAACACACACAAACCAAACAGACGCACGCACACACATACACAGCACGGCACGCACACCACACACACACACACAACACACACAAACAGACCACGCACAAACACAAAACAAACAAGACACGCACACACACACACCACACAAGTGGGTTTAAATGGCAAGTGGGTATGTGGTAATTGGGGCCGACGCTCACGCCCACCTGACTTATCTCCTTGACCTGGACGAGGTGGTTCAGGAGGCTGAGAGCTAATCCCCATTCACGTTCCACACCCAGCCGTCTCAGGCGCTTGGCAGAAATTCTACCTGGTAATGAGGTCACACGGTGGTGTTAATTAATGGAGGCAAATCTCGCTCATCATTCCCTTATCCGCCCATCCAACCGCCCAATGGGCGGCGGCAGTATGGGCGGCGCCCATAATGATAGTACGAAATGGTTCGCTATAAGTACGGAAATCAAAAATCGAACTTTTCGTACCGTACCGAACTGAAGAAATATATCGTACCGTAATATCGAACCGTTCCTTTTAGCCGTTAAATAACCGTACCGTACCGTAATTTCGTACGTACCGTACCGTGATACATGCCCTGGCGGCCATCACCCATCCACCCCCCACCCATTCACTCACCATCACCCCCACCCATTACCCATCACCCCACACCCCATTACCATCACCCCCCCATCACTCACCATTACCCCATCACCCTACGATCAAGATTTCCTCAATTCTCGAACCAGCATTTTTTTTCACAATTTCGCTAAATAGCTGCTAGAGAACACCACAAACAAAAACCATGATCGGAGTCATCTCAAAGTGGGTTTGAAACGTTTGGCCCCTGGTCGAGCTGAGGTATCGAAGAACAGTGCCTATCTGAGGGTTTGTGTGTGGTTTAGTACGGAGGAGACAAGGCTGTAGCCTATCGCGGGAGCAACACACACCAACACACACAGAGCTACAGCTATCACAACACACACGACCAATTGCACGCATTATATTAGGTATAGATGGATAAATTTATGCTCCAGAGACACACACACTATACACACATCACATCACGCACACGCACACGCACACGTACACTACGCACATCACACACAGGTCATAGATGTGTAGACCACTGAGAGTATTTTAACATTTTGAAATCCCTTAGGAGATCGGCGGTCACTTAGATGTGCTAGCAATGCCGGGATGGTGAAGCACGTGGGACGCACTCAACAAGCCCGTGCGAATCCAGCTCATGATGACCACGTTATATGAATTTTCAAGTCAGGATTCCAAAGAGTCGCGTGATAGCTGTGCGCCTCTGAAACTGCCGACGGCGAAAAACTAACCATTTCCCCCAAACACATGAATGAAGAAACCTGCAGAAAAAACTAACACACGTCTGTCCCCCAAAACCACATGGCATGAACTAGGTGTGGGGGATCTCAGTAGAAGCGCATACCTCGCCCAAAATAATGTCATATCAAATTTGCCATGGACAACAGTTGTGTCATTCGGATTAAATCCCACAAATCAAACACAAGATTCTCATCCTTATACAAATAGACTTGGCTTACCAGTTTGGTCCAAATCTATTTTAACTGATTTCACGAGAAATCCACGCCTAACACCTAACAAAAACAAAACAAACAAACAGATCCGGGGTGAACAACAAACCTCCACTCCAACTTCGTTGGCGGAGGACTACACACTTGCTAAAAACTAACCATTACGACAATCTAAACCATATTTCCTATATGAAACAATATCACAATTCTGACTGTTATCGACCATGATAACGTATAACTTCATCACATTATTATTTATCATTTGCTATAATCATACCTCCGCACGAGGTGATGAGGGAGCACTACTAATTATGTTTTTTCACCCCGATCTGTTTGTATTGTTTGTTTGTTTGTTTTGTTGTTTGGTTTGTTTGATTCTGTTTGTTTGTTTGCTGTGTGTGTTTGTTTGCTTTGTTTGTTTGTTGTTTGGTTGAGTTGTTTGTTTGTTTGTTGTTTGTTTGTTTGTTTGTTGCGTCAGTTTGTTGTTTGTTTGTTTGTTTGTTTGTTTGTTGTTTGGATTGTTTGTTTGCTTTGTTTGTTGTTCATTGTTCAGTTAGTTTGTTTGTGTGATGTGTTGTGTGTGTTGTGTGTGCATGTGTGTGTGTGTGGTGAGTGTTTGGTGTGTGTGTGTGTGTGTGTGTGATGCTGTGTGTGTGTGTAGTGATCGTGATGTGTGTGATGTCAACCCCACTTGACTCACCACACCACCACCACCATCCACACCCACCACCCCTAGTGGGTCCTATGTGTGTGGGTGTGTAGTGTGTGTGTGCTGTGTGTTCGTGTGTGGTGTGAGGGAGTGTGCTGTGTGTGTGGTGTGTGGTGTGTGTGTGTGAATCTAATACACACAATGTGCTGATGTGTGTAGAGTGGAGCTACCTCACCACACCACACCTGACCACAAGGTGATATCTGTGATGACAATGCTGTAGTGTAGTGTTCTGTACGTTTAGCTTAGTGCTCTGTATTTGTCGTGTTTTGTTTTGATTTGCTAGTGTTTGTTGTTTTGTATTGTGTAGTGTAGACTTTGTATTGTTTGCTTTGTTATGTTTGTAGTGACAGGATTTCATCGACAACATTACGCAACTAGATTTGGGACCAAACACTTGGGATATACCAAGTCCTATTTGGTTTTATAAGGAAGAACTGATTTAATTTTGGATGAAATTAGGACAGCTGTGCCTGGCAACCAATTGATGAAATATTCGCCGGAGTCTGCGCTCATACAGAGGCATAAAAATATATATGAGTATATATCAATAGAGTATAATATAATATATATATATATATATATAATATAGTATATATATATATTATCTATATATTACATATATTAATAAATATGTATAATATTATATATTATATATAGTCGGAGTATATATATTATATAATATAACTATCTATATATATATCTAATAGATAGATATTATACTTTATTTATTTGTACTGTCACACGTTTTTTAAACTTTTTTTTTTGTTTTTTCTATTTTTAAACTTTTGTTCAAACTGTTGTTTGTTTAACTTTTTGAGTGTATGAAATCGAATCACAACTGTTGCCATGGCAAACAAATGATGAAATATTCGGGCGGAGAGTATGCGCGTCTACTGAGTGCACCCCCACCACCCCCTAGTATTATGTGATTCCGATTATCATTATAATATGTATAATATTTCGCAATTACTATTATCATACGGAAAGAGTCATTAGTAACCTTAAACTATCTTAGAAATATAGTATGTATAACTTATCAAAAACAAAACACATATTTAGCCTCAAAGTTGATGCTTAAACACGGTATAAGGTTTATTCAGATCTCGCCCTCCGAGACCAATACCTTAACTTCGTACGAGGCTTTTCGAATACGGTTAATCAATATTAAGATAATTACACGACGTAGAAGGTGTATGCTGCTCTGTATTTTAATTTGCAGTCATTGCCGACTACCAGTGTTGGTAGTTCGCATGAAAAATGCAAAAAAGAGACAACTTGCCACGTCGTAATAGGATGAGCTCCGTTTTAAGTCTATCGTTATCGCCTAGTATTATCTGTATTACACACACACTTTGACTTCTCGGCTGATTTTCCTATGCGATGTATACCTGAGAAACAATAGGAACGAGAGGAGAGAGAGAGAGAGAATGAGGAGAGGAGATTGAGAGAGAGATAGAGAGATAGTGAGAGCTAGAGAGAAGAGAAGAGGGGAGAGAAGGAGAGAGAGAGAGCAGGAGCGAAGAGCGATGAGCAGAGCGAGCGAGGAGAGAGAGAGAGAGAGAGAGAGAGAGAGAGAGAGAGAGAGAGAGAGAGAGAGAAGGAGAGGAGAGAGACGAGATGAGAGAGAGAGAGAGAGAGAGAGAGAGAGAAGAGAACGAGAGAGAGAGAAGAGAGAGCGAGAGAGAGCGAGAGAGAGCGAGAGAGAGCGAGCGAGACGAGAGAGAGAGAGAGAGAGAGAGAGAGGAGAGGAGAGGAAGATTCCGATGGGAGAGAGAGAGAGAGATGAGAGAGAGAGAGAGAGAGAGAGGGTGGGGGGGGGAACACCATAGTCTAGGGCAGGAGGGCTGCGGGGACCCCATCCCTTGCCCACCCCGGCTACACTCTCGCCGGCCCATTGTCACTGTCACTGTCTCGCCTGTTCCCACGCCATCTGCGGCACTACCCCCTCTGCCACCAACAACGGCGCTTATCAACGGCGCCCGTGTCACCCACTCCAGCCAGAACCATCGCTTCACAGCCACCGAAGTTATGCCCACGCCGATCAGGCGTCGCTTGCATTCCACGGCAGGACGCCCACTGCCACCTCCACACTTCTCGGCCCGGAGTCTACGCCCGCCCTCCTCCCCGGACCCAATGACGAGTACTCCCGCACACCCTGTCCGGACTGTATAGTGGAAGGATGCTCGGGATGCTGCGACGCGTGGTAGGCGTGATGTCACACCTTCTGGCCAGGCCGAAATGACGTCCCAGGGACGAAAGGAACTTGTGGCCTTCCTCTGGGCCGAGATTGAACAGGGATTTTGCGTCTCTTTCGTCCTCCCTTACCCTCATCACGACAGTCCCTCTATCATCCCCGTCCTCACGTGCCTTCCACCTCCCACTACACAGTACCCCATCCGGGTCTTTTCAACGATACTAGATGAACACGATGCTGAGTGAAAGAGAAAGTGATGGCGAGGGCCCCCGTGACCTCGCACCCCACCCACGCCCAGCCCGCCATCCTGCAGCTCCAAGGTGCTCCAATGGAACATTCACGGGTTCACTCCGTGGCAAGTAGACATGAGGTCCTCCAGGCCATAGTAGGAGGAGGGACTATTGTGACCTCGTTCTCCGCATGATGGAACGTGGGACGCCGGAGCATTTGAGTGAGATAGCGGATTACAACGGTATGTACTCACCTATCATGTGGGCCGAGGCTATGGGCATCGATGGGCTGTGGGGTGTAGCTGGTACGCTAGCGCTCTCGCGTGCATCCGTCGGTATTGAGAGACCGTGTGACTGTGTGCTGAGGGCGTTCCGTGTGAGGGCACGGTGATCGGGAGTGCAGCTGGAGCTCCTCAGTAGATCCTCCCACTGACTGTATAAACGTGTACGAAGCAGTGCTGGTATGCGAACGTCAAACTGGAGGCCACGATGAGTGGCTCATCCACTCGCCCACACACAGCAGTCCATGGTGGGTTGGCGACTCAACGCCCACCCCGATGCTGCCAGTCTGTCACTCCCTCCACCAACCGTGCGGGCCGCCACCTAGCCGCGGTGCTGGAGGAGGGTGCCGGAAATTGTCTCCTAAAAACAACCGGGGAGCCCACCCACGTCCGGAGTGGCCAGCTGGACCTCACCTTGATTTTCTTTTTTTTTTTTTTTTTTTTTCCCCCCAAAGGGGTGTGGAAAGAAACCCTAGGCACACGGACAGCCTCCTGGCAGCGTGCCACCCAACTTTGAACCGAGCGACCAATCCGCAATCTGCCACTACACTGCAGTTCACCCGGCCGCTAGCCAAAGCTCCCGCTGCCGCGGTGGGAATATATCACGTGGGCGGGATCTGGGCATTGTTTCACGGCCATCCTGGACGGTTTAGTGGTGGGCCACCTACACGAGGCCGCCGGAGGATCTGGACCAGCGGAAGCGAACTGACGTTGGCCATTGAGAGGGCGGCGGCAGGCAGCCCTTTACACGGAAGGTCCCCGTCCCCGGTCGCAGTACAACAGACTGGTGGTTCTATATAGAGCAAGGAGGTGCGGGTAACCAAGAAAACCAAGCATGGTTAACATCCACCGGAAGTTGTACAGCAGGCGCCAACACCCAACAATCATGGAGCTACTGCGAGAGGTGTGTGAGGCACGCTCGGCAGGTCACTGCGTGCGGGGTCGGGAGGCCAAATGCTCGAATGGTGCGCAGTTTAACATACACCAAGCTGGCCGAGCTGTGTGGCAGGTGAGGACTGCATACCGTGAAATTATGACTGCCAGACCCTCCCGCCCACCCCCAGCCGTTACAGGGGCCGAGAGCACATGGTGGGGATGTTTGTCTCGAGGGGTAGCAGCGACCAACTCCCCGCCGTGTCCAGCGGCTGCAGGTTCAGCTTCAACCTAGTGCGCGAGGATGGTCATCGGCGCCGCTCGCAGCTAGGCCACCGGACCGCAATGATCAGCCCTTCACTTCCCGGGAGCTGGTAAGGGGCAGGAAGGGACGGGACACTGCTCGGGTCGCTGATGAGGCGTAGCAACTTTTTTACTCGTCATCGCTGGCCACGCTGGGGTATTGCCGGGGAGGCGGCAATCCTGGCCCTGATCAAATCCTCCTAGGCTGGCTGGCCGCTGCCCTCGGCGTGGAAGGAGGCCGACATCCAGTCGCATCCTCTAAGCCCAGGGAACCACCACAGCCGCGCCCAATCGCACTGAATGAGTGCACGGCCAAGACGGGGAGAGGATGGTGCTGACCCGCATCCGTGGCGCCTGGGAGACCTCCACCATCACATCTTCGGCTTTCACCAACAGGGGGTGGGCACCTCCAACAGCGTCAGGGCCCCCTACAGCCCATAATCACGACAACCGCCCTGCTGTCGCCGCTCCTTGATCGGAGAGGCGGTGAGCTCGACGCCAACGCACCAACGCCCATCCTGGCCGCGCTGTGGCGGCGGGCGCGTTGCGGGCAGGACTCCTCGCCTGGCACTGAGGATTACCATCATGGCCCCTCCGCGCCAGGGTCAGACGTTTCAGGGGCGCAAATCCAGCTACAGGGAGCGGAGAACAGCACCGCCGCAGGCAGGGTCCTAAGCCCCACCTTTTCAAACCCTCCTGATGGAACAGCTGGTCGGACTGCCGACTCCGGGAGGGCAAGGGCACACTTCTAAAGCTACGCCGACGAATTGGTCCTGTCGTCACTGGCCGGGTGACAGGGGTGTCTTGACCCCAGGCAGGCACCTTGACCTGCGTCAGTTTCAAGTGCAGAGAGCTGGGTCTCAAGATAGCGGCTGAGAAGTTCCAAGGCCAAGCCCCTCCGGTCTGTCCTCTACAGAGACAGGGCATACAGGATGCGCTTTGGAACCAAGCCTTCCAGTACCTCGGCATGTGGCTTGTGACCGGGTCCTCCAATTCAACTACTCAGCGCGTCCCACGTATCTGAGGGAGAGGGCTGAGACAGGCTCAAACGCATGAGGGCCATGACGAGGACACACGCCGGGGCCACGTCATCAGTGCTGCGCCCTTCTACGTGCACACTGGGCGCGCCCTGTAGGACTACAGCGCGCCCGGGTGTTCTTTATCGCTCACTCAGCAGAGGAAGTAGAGGTCCTTCAAGAACCGAGCTTGAGGACCCTGCTGGGGGCACCGCGCTGGGCAAACACGCGTCATGCAGGCGGAGATGGCACGGTTGGTGCCCCTAGCACCGGGTTCACGAGACAGATCGTGGCCTGTTCGGTGGCCAAGATCCTCTGCCACGCAAGGGGAGTCTGTCGCGCGGGACAGGCTGGGCAGTGGATGTCTTGCCACAGGCATCAGCGTGACCTATTCGGCCGGGCAACACCTGGCCTGCAGAGGGTGGCAGACGACGCCATCCACCTTCCCTCCCGGCCACACCTACACCTACTGCTGGACGTACCTGACCGCCCTCCGCTGTGCAACTACGTCGCTCCGCCACCGGGGCCAGCCCTCTGCCGCCCAAGGGTGATATCGCCACCAATGCCGGCCCCGCGAAGGCGTTGTTGCACGCGGGAGGAGCTGAGTCAGCACGCCACCTTGGCTTCCCCCCGGGGCGCACGCCAATGGTCCCAGCAGCGAGTCGCCCTGCAGGCAGGTGGCGGCACGCCATGTTCCCTAGCAGTCGTCGCACAGGTCGCATCTACTACACCGACGGCTCCGTTCGACCCTGAGAGAGGCCTGATAGGTGCTGCTGACGGTGGTTACGGCGGGTGAGTGTGTCCTGGTAGGACACGAACCGACATTGCTCCACGCTGCATGACTGGAGCTGGTGGCGTTGGTAGAGCGCGCCCTACAGCACGTCCCTTAGGCCGACAGGCCAAGGAGGTACGGTGGTGAGTTTACAGCCCGACTCGATGTCTGCCCTGCAGTCTAAGGCAGCCCTGACACACACCGATGGACAACGCGCGCAGCTCCACCACCGCCATCCTAGCGGCCACATCCAGGGTATCGGCAGCAGGGGCGCCCGCGTAACAGGTTCCAACTGCGACGGTTGACCCAGCCACATAGGCAGTCCGTGGGCCAACGAGGCGAACGATGAGGGCACGGCCCGGGAGACCACAGACATCCAGCGGTGGCATCATGACTGTATCTTATCCCAGCATCCATGGGGCCAAGGATACTAGCACAGACGACGCTGCCAGTCATGTGCCTCAGAGCAACAGTATCGCCAAGCTGTGAAGTAACAGCGAGGCAGGCAGCCTGGCAAAACAAAGCACGACAACAACGAACAGCCAGATTACGCCCCGCCCAGCAGGTCCTGACATCCCGAGCCAGACGAGGTCGTTCACACACGACTTCGGCTGGGATACTTCGACCCTGACGAGGAGCATGAGGGACGGGTATTGCAGGAGCGGCCGTGCACAGGAGCCACTGTCCCAGCATATGACACCACATCCCCTGACCCACTACCATCTTTCCTGTCCCGCTACAGAGCGGACACAGACAGCTAGCGTCGGCCGGAAACGAGACGCGGCCAGCCCTACTGTACGGCAGTTCAGAAAAATCTGCCACACTGCTGCTGAGGGCCAGCTATGGCGACGCTGACCGCCCCCCATCTCATCACCCACCCCGCAATGAAACACTCAAGGAGCGGGTACACTACACTAAACACAGTGACAAGAGTGACCTCACGCCCCGACCCACACTGTGACCTGACTGTGGCTAGCGGCTACAGCGGCGGGGCTGATGCCCGACTCGATTAACATAAACTTATACACTCGCTTAACACCATCTAAACAGTTAAAGTGCGTCTTTAGCGATGTGCCATGTGTCTATAGATAGGCAGACAGTGACTATCAACATGTTACTATTTACTCACCTCATATTTATTCACTTACAGCACGATAACGCTGGTAGTTCGTACTGAGTAACTAGACACATCACCAACAAAAAAACAATAAAAGCTGATCGATACAACGACGATATGACGAGAGACAAGGGAGCGAGAGAGAGCAGAAACAGCAGCAGTAGAAGTTAAAAGAGATAATGGGAGGAAAGAAGGAAGGAAGGAATCACGGAATAGATATCGGCCAAAAAATTGATGCTCAAAGATAAAACTGTTTGCAGGAAAGGGTTTCAGAGCGGGAGAGTATGAGAGGAAGGGGAAGGTGGGAAAACAGGAAGACATGATTCTGAAGTTAAAGATGGGAGAAGCAGCAATCAAGATATGTCTGAAAAACTTGTCGTTGTCAAGACGAAAGACGAGGTTAGAGAGGAGGTGGCGGTCGCCTTGTTAATAGTGTATTTATTAATATTGGGCTAGGATAGTCATACACTGTCTGAATTCATATTATAATAACTACGAATGATTTAAATCAGGAAATATATTAATCAACACTGAAACACCAGTCGCATATATTCCCTTGAAAAAAAAAAAGAAATGTTTACATTTTGTTCGTGCTAATTATAAAAATGCAAGAAATAGTATTTCACTATGATCTGCTTAATGCTTCAGTAGCACACGAGCTCCGTTGCATCATCGGAAAAACATAAGAATGTCAAACAAATGCATAGAATGGGAAAGAATTAACGCGATACCATGATGGATAATCGCATTAATACACATCGGTTCATGATTATTGTTGACGTTAAACGTTGACAAGATGAGATTGAAAAGAGAGAATAAGAGATCGAGAAAAAAGAGAGAGAGAGAGGAGAAGAGACGATGCGACGAGAAGAGAGAGAGTTAGAGAGGAGGAAGAGAGAGAGAGAGAGAGAGAGAGATGAGAGAGGAGGAGACGAGAGAGAGGAGAGAGAGAGAGGAGGATGACGAGAGGAAGAGGGAGATGCTGAAGACGGAGAGTACGAGAGGAGAGATGAGGGAGAGTGAGACGAGAGAGACGAGACGGAGGTAGAGAGACGGAGAGATGAGAGAGAGAGAGAGAGAGACGAGCAGAGATTGTATGAGTAGGACGAGTGAATACAATGGCAGAGAGAGAGGAGCGAGAGATGAGAGAGGAGAGAGATGAGAAGACGAGAATGCAATCGAGAGATGACGAGAGAGAGAGAGAGAGAGAAGATGAGACGAGAGAGAGAGAAGAGAGAGCGAGAGACGACGACTCCCCTAGGCTATAACATCTCTTAGCAACATATCAAAGCACAACTCTCCATCTCATCAAAAGATCACTGTCGGGAGTGAGATAAGCATTTCCAGGGGTTTCATATCGCACCCCCCCCCCCCCCCCACCCCCCCCCCCCCCCCCCCCCCGCCCCCCCCCACCAAACCAACAGTCTGCTGCTGTCGTGTATCATAAACCCTCGAGAAAAAATATATGATACAATTAGTATAAGGTAGAGAGTAGCCGTTCAGCAATAGTAATATGCAAGAAACAAACTCGGTCTCCGAACAATACAATGGCTATACAAAAGGCCGATCCTCGCTCCGTATTCACTCAGCCTCCATAGTGCCAAAGAAAATTCATTCCGCAGCCGAATTTTGAGACCTTTTTTAGCCTACTCTTTGATAACCCATGAGTCTGAGGGTACAGCTAACCAGGCTAGGGAGGACGGTTCCTGCGCCAGATGGAAAGGAGGCGTCATAGGAATGGAGGATTGGGAAGGGAAGGTACAATGAGATGGATGGAAGGAGGATCAAGGAGCTGCGAAGTGGCAAAGAGTGAGTGAGAAGTGATTTTTTTTCTTATATAAAAAATAAGATATGCGACAAGGTTGGGCAGAATACTTGTTCGTGGGAAGGTTATTACGGCAAGGATTTGGTACAAAAGAGCTGGATACAAGAGTACATCCGTGTAGGATTTAGAAAATGAGCAGAAGATGAAGGTGGAAATGAGATGAAAGCAGCAAAGAAAATATGTAAAGAAAAAAGTTAAAGGAAACCGAGAACTGCTTCAAGGAGAAACTGAAAAAAAGGCGTGGAGGAAATAGGCGAGGTTTCAGCGAGGAGGAAGGAGAGGAAGAAGGTGAATAACTGGTCTGTGGCGGCAAGAGGATAGTAAAAGTGGTCTAAGGTAGCACGGGGGCACTATAAGGAAAAAAATCATGACTGCATATATTTTGGATGAGAAGCGAGGCGGCTCTCCCACAATACTTGGACGGGCTATGAAAAAGGGGGGAACTGCAGTGTGAACATGAATAAACATTTGCGGAATTCTTATGCTCGAAGCCTTTCATGACGCTTCAGTATTTGGTCTCTTGCATTTTATAAAAATATTTCAAATAAAGTAAAATAACACATTTAACAGTAATTCATATAGATTCGTTTTTATACCACATAATTTTTGAAGATATGTGGAAACTCCGTCATATCTGGCTATTAGTTTTACGTTATTGCAGCTGCTGCTTTGGCTATGAAAAAAAAAACATTCAGTCGCCAAGTATTACAAAACAAGATGGCTCAGTGACACTCATCAATAGCTCAAAAATATATTAGGAAAGCATGAAGGTCTTTCAGGTTCATGAGAAAATGATTCCTTGATATTACTGTTCATTTACCTCCACTCTTACCTAATGAGCTCCAGGCCATTGTAAATGAGACTAATGCAGTAACGTTTCACTAATTCAGAGTTTCTTTACTCCAGAATCTAACAACCTAAACGGTAAACTTAGCACCACACACGCAAAGAAAGATAAATATATAAATATATAGAAAGAGAGAGAGAGAGGAGAGAGAGGAGAGAGAGAGAGAGAGAGAGAGAGAGAGAGAGAGAGAGAGAGAGAGAGAGAGAGAGAGAGAGAGAGAGAGAGAGAGAGAGAGAGAGAGAGAGAGAGAGAGAAGAGAGAGAGAGAGAGAGAGAGGAGAGAGAGAGAGAGAGAGAGAGAGAGAGAGAGAGAGAGAGAGAGAGAGAGAGAGAGAGGAGAGAGAGAGAGAGAGAGAGAGAGAGAGAGGAGAGAGAGAGAGAGAGAAGAAGAGAGGATAAGATTTTCATCCTATCTAGACACTTTGCAAGTACCAACTACAAGGTTATTGACTATATATACAAAGCGCCGCCATGTCAGCACGAACTAGGCGGACTCGAACCACTGACCAAATGCGCAGGGACGCTGCACATTGCGAGCTCACGTCTCTACCAACCTTGCCACCCTGACGGGCAGAGAGAGAGGAGAGCGAGAGCGAGAGCGAGAGCGAGAGCGAGAGCGAAGGAGCGAAGAGGAGAGAGAGGAGAGAGAGAGAGAGAGAGAGATGGAGAGAGAGAGAGAGGGAGAGAGAGAGAGAGAGAGAGAGAGAGAGAGGAGAGAGAGAGAGAGAGAGAGAGAGAGATTCAGTCAGAATATTACGCCAGCTACTCATCAATAAATCCCCACGATTGACCATCACTTTAAGAATTTATTGATCAAAGCACAACAGAGGGCCTGATTTTATCTTGGATCATTAGGATTTTCCTCTAACGGCAGAATAATGTACATCTCCTATCTCTACATCACAACTCTCATAAGACTGTGACGCATGTCTCGTTTGCCACGGCGAATACTTTTATATTCCATTTAGTGATACTCTCCCCTAAATCGATAGCAAAAAATCCTGGACATGTACTACAAACTGTACAACTACGCTCACATGACAACTCAATGGCTCGTTCCTACACCGATGACTCATAACAAAATCACAAATACTGTCATTCAGCATTTATATTATTTCCCATACGCAAATATTCTTGGCAGACCTGCCGCCTTGCTGTCCTCATGATTGCTGTGGGAAAGGTAACCCTTAGTGGGGATGTATGTACATAGTCTGTTTGGGGGACAGATGAAAGTTTGCCGTAGAGTTCAGGCTAAACTGGCGGGAAGCAGCACACAATACCCTGCCGGGGAGGATGGCTAAGATTATGCATTGACTATTCCATGCATTTTTTACTTAATTTTCTTCGACAAGTGTCACAAAACTTCATACTGTGTGCTTCTCTTGTAGCTTTTACAAACTTATTTTCCAGGTTCCCAATTTCGTATATCATCTAAGTTGCTTCCGTTCATCTTACTTTGTCTGCAAGTGTGTCAAGTAATGTATTCTTGTACTTCCAAAGTTACGTGAAATGCCATGATAGTTATCGTCACTGCTCTTTGCTATTCATGACTGAGGAATGTTATTCGCTCCGTTCTCTTTTAAGATTTTTTTGTTTTACTTTTGTATGACATTCAGTATTTTTTTATAAAATGTTAAAGTAGATAAAAAGTGTTTACTGACAATTTCAAAGGAGATGTGCATTTTTATCAGGCTTTGTTTGCAGACAGCAATCATCTATCCTTCATTTACCGTGGGATATTTATGTAAACCAAGTCTCCAAGAATTCGCTATATTTGGTTAACTAGTTCTTTCAAATACCTTAAGAACAGATTATCAACTTGCATTATCATTACATATACTCTGTCTAGGGAGAAATTATGAAAGTAATTAGAAAACGCTTACTTGAGATAATGTGGAGACATATTTTTTTCTGCGTTAATCAATTGTAATGGTAATTGATAACATACATGTTGATTCATAATAATCAAGCCATCAATCAACGGCCACTAACAAAGACTGACTTGAATGGCCGCCACCGCTCAAGCGGCGCATACCTTGCTAACGTCAGATTTATTATTAACTAGCCGCAAAGCCGCCCTCCGGGCGGACTTTTTGTCTAGCTCCTGCGGAGGGCTATTGGTGGGCCTTCGGCCCACCACCTGTGTTTGGTGGGCCTTCGGCCCACCAAACATGGACTCTCCAGATAGCCCCTTCTAACTTTCCTGAAATCATGGATGTAGAAATGTATGTATTCCCCCCACCCATTCACTCACCCATTACCCATCACCCCCCACCCATTCACTCACCCATTACCCATCACCCCCACCCATTCACTCACCCATTACCCATCACCCCCCACCCATTCACTCACCCATTACCCATCACCCCCCACCCATTCACTCACCCATTACCCATCACCACACACCCATTCACTCACCCATTACCCATCACCCCCCACCCATTCACTCACCCATTACCCATCACCCCCCACCCATTCACTCACCCATTACCCATTACCACACACCCATTCACTCACCCATTACCCATCACCCCCCACCTATTCCCTCACCCATCACCCATCACCCCCCACCCATTCACTCACCCATCACCCCACACCCATTACCCATCACCCCACCCATTCACTCACCCATTACCCATCACCCTACATCAAGGCTTCCTCAATTCTCGCAACCCACTTTTGTTTTCACAATTCTCGCTAATAGGCTGCTAAAAAAAGAAAAAAAAAAGTGATCGGATCATCTCATAAGTAGGCTTATGACCTTCCCCTGGTCAACCCGGTTCCAAAAATGTGCCATATGAGGTGTTTGCGCCACGGGGGGCGGAACCTATACCACACACACACACACACAGACAGACAGACAGACAGACACACTTGCGCTTATATTATTATAGATTTGATTTTAGTGTTTGCTGAATTATGCTGTCGTAAAATTTACACAAATAATACATTACAGACAGACATGTATTAACAGCGTGCCAATTCTAGAAAAAAGGGACAATTTCATAGACTTTACACATTTACGAGGCGTACGGTGAGTCAGGGTGCAAACAAAATACATTACAAGCAGACATGTATTAACAGCGTACCAATTCTATAAGAGGAGGATAACTTTATAGAATTTACACATTTTCGAGGCGTACAGTGAGGCAGGGTCCACGTATCAGATTACAGTGTAAAGGTAAAGACACTGCCATAGCTCAGGCTCGAGGGATAGAAGGAGGAGGGAAGGCTGGGCAGGACAATAGCCGCCAACCCAGCTCCGCGAGGCGTCAATAGAGTCTGCCCGCCACTAAATGCCCTTCATCTGCAACATCAGCCACCCAGGGACTCCGTGTTAAGGCCTTACCGTCCCTCGGTGCACTAGACGACAGGTAATTTCTGAATATAAGCCTATATGAAATTACAAAACGAAATAAAAAATCACAATTGTCACACCGGAAAAACAGATGTTGATGATGATGATGATGATGATGATGATGAGCGTGTGTATGTGTTTTTAGTCGGGCTGAAATAATACAGGTATGCAGGTCTTGAACCCACGATTACCAGGCAAGCGAAAATAACACACTAAGCTTGAATCACTTAATGGAGGCTGATCCGGCGGGGTGACAGGCGCCTGGAGACCGAGGTACAGACACGGTGACCCATCAGTATGGAGTTTTATGACGCTATATAAGTACCTGTGCCATCTTAGACACACATACACACATACACACACACATAAACACACACCTAAGGATTTCCCGCTTGTATATTCTCATAGAAGAGACAGTGGAGGAATATGAATAAAAATAGAAAAATTAAATACATAAGAAGCATACAACAGATAAAATGGAAAAAAAAGATGAACTAGAATGATGATTGTGATGATGAGGTGAAAATGTACAAAAGATAAAAATAACAAATATACTGGTGTTGCTGTTGATGATGATGATGTGCAGATCCCCAGTCATTGCAGCAGTTTATATTGACATACGTGGTTTCATCCTTTACGATTTCTATTTCAATACTATTTTGTCTACCAAGGACACCTCACAATTGACATATTTCTTCATCAAAATATAAATACGTTCCAAGCTGTGTGGCGGATCGGTAACACATGGACGACTTTTTCCATAAAACATTATCTAGCATCAAACTGAAATCCCTCTTTTTTACTTTCACCAAAGTTTAAATAATAAGCAGAAGTTGGCAAGCCTCTTACGTCTAAATTTACATGTTTTTTCTGTTTATTTTGACCGGGCAAATACAGATATGATAATGAGCCTGGTAGTGCAGTCCCTCTGTGATAGGTGCTCACAAAAACAGGTTCGTCTTGTTTTGTAACAATTCTACATTACATATCCTCACACCCATTACATTTATCACTGCAGAACAGTTTACATGTACATAATGTTCTTAGAAGTTTCAGCGCAGTGTTCATTTAATATATTATAGCAGTAGCCGTGTGTCTGTATGTCTGTCTGTTTTGGGTAGCCGAAACTGTACATTTAAGTAGTAGGCTAAAAAAAATCGCAAATATATCGTAGGTGGTAAGCGGTTTGGTCCCATGTCGATTGAGTCATATTGAAGTGGGGTTTGGGCTAAAAATTATCCTCTGTGTTGAGCATCGGTTGTAAGCTCCAAACTGTGCCAGCGTTCAATTTCTCGAAATTGTATTCGACTCGCAACCGAACACCAACCACTACTTCTGTACAGCGCTCCTCTGTTTGTACTGCTCCCGGCCGGCAGGACAACCATGTTTGCGTTAAAATTTGCTTCTGACGGTGTAATTGAACTATCCAATATATACTCATATATTATACTTATATATCTAATATACTATAGCAAAAGCCGTTTGTCTGTCTGTCTGTTTTGGGTAGCCGACAAGATTGAGATGCCGGGTCTGCCGCAGCACGACATTACACAGAAAACTGAAAACTAGGTGTACCGGTGATGGTGTTGCGCAACATCTGCCCACCCGGCTTCGTCAACGGCACCATCTGTGTCGTCGTGCGTGGCATCAGTGCCAACATGCTGCAGCTGCAGGTCATCACCGGACCGAGCCGAGGCGAGGACTTCTACCTGCCTCGCGTACCCATCATCACGCAGGCAGCGTCTGGCTGGATTCCGCATGCGGCGTCTGCAATTTCCCATCCGTGTTGCATTTGCCAATGACGATCAACAAGTGCCAGGGCCAGACCAAGAGCTACGTAGGAGTCTATTTGTCTACACCCGTGTTCACGCACGGCCAACTCTACGTCAGCCTGTCAAGTGCTGTCTATGCTGATGCCATCGAAGTCTTGGCGCCCCGTGGAATCACACGGAACGTGGCCTACCCCGAGGCACTTTGGCCAGTGACCAACGACATCAACAACACGATTGGAGTTTGCACTCATATTGTTGTCTAATATACACTACTACTACAAACATCAATACATGGGTCCGAAGGGCCCACAATCACCTGTGGGTAATTAAGTCTATCCCATCTCAAGTAAAAAATATTAAAAACTCTGCTTTTTAAACGGAATATGAGAGAACTTGAAAAATGAGAGCTATGAGAAATGATAACTATGAGAGAATATGAAATACTTGACTGTCCTACCGAAACACGTCAACTTCAGTATAATTAGTATTATCGCATACATACTGTATATCCTCTTCGTTATCATCTAATACCACCACAGTCAAATCTTGTGTTGGAATAGTATCATCCGAGCCAGCCAGCCGCTAATACCACTGCGGTAAGTTTATGACATACACCACCTTGCCCAGTAATCTTTTACCACACTTTATTAGTTTCTCTCCTAAAGGAACCATAAAACTCAAGCTCATTACAACAATGCATTATACCACACAACGTTACACTCTTACCTATATGAGCGTGGACACACTACACCTTAGATGTCATCACAGTTTCAGTCATTGTTCACACCACCTTGTACACATTGTATCAACAAAATACGATTGTACTGACTCCTCAAACACAAATTGTACTTGTATGAAAATAAAAAGATGAGAGATCACATTGTACATCCACCACGCTGTCATCTCTTGTAAATGACCACTTTCTCCTCAATCGCATAAAACTGAATCACGTTCATAGCTTTTCATAACCAAAACAAGGCCCTTGAAAAACCTATTCCCATCGATTCAGTCATTTACTTGATATTTGACTCGCCGCACGTTTTTCTTATTGTTACAATGTATACATTATTTTCCATTCCTGTATTAAATGCTAAGGCTTGGTCACAACAAACCCACGACGCATTTTTGCCACGACACGACAGAAAATTTGGGCAAATCGTGGGTCATCGGGGGTCGTCGCAAGACAGTCCTACGAAATTTTGAGCATCGTGGCATCGACTTGCCGTCGTGAGGCAAAATTGGACATGCACCATTTTTGTTCGACGATTTTTTGTGGTATCTATGTCTTGTGGCTGTCGTGAGTCTGTCCTACGACAGTCTTGCGACTGTCGTGCGATAAATATCTTGTCATGGGTACCAGAAGAATTGTTTTTAGTCAAACAATCTTACGACTGTCGCACGACTGTCTTACGACTGTCTCACAACTGTCGCAGGACAGTCGTGAGACAGTTGTAAGATTGTCTCACGAATATTATATTTCGTAAGAGGCTCGCACAACATTGCAAGTCTGTCGTGCGTTAGTCTTGCGTTAGTCTTGCAACATATTTTCGTTTTTTGAGGGGTATATAGCTCGGGCGAATGAACGCTTGGAAATAAAAACTGTCTGTCGTCGCTGAGAGAGGATGGCTATTCCACCTGAGCGACCACGCCTGGCCCTGCTGAGGGGGCGTCTGACGGAGCTCCAGCACGAGTATAATATAGTGCTCAGTCTCAGGTACGACATCAGCAGGGTCACCGGCACTCACCGAGTCGTCATCCGTGTCATCACCTTCATCAGCTTGGGGTAGGAGCTCCTCTGTCTGGTGCACATCAGCCGTTGTTACCCCTATTCTCTTGTTGGTTTTCTTCTTGGGAGACATCCTGGATACAAACTTGGATTAAATTTGCAAAAAGTTGAATAAAATAAAGTGACAAATGTCACAAATTTGGCCAGAACTTCGATGTTTCCACTGAAAAATCTCGAGAGCAAATGGCAGGCAACAGACCGGGCCTCGTTATATAGTCGGGAGACGGACGCGCGAGCGTCCCACGAGTGACCCACGACTGTTGTGCGACAGTCTTGCGACAGTCGCACGACTGTCGCACGACTGTCGCACGCGCATCTCACGAGTGAACCACGACCTGATCACGTGAAAAACAGCCCCCCGACAATGCCCGACAGCTCACGATGGTCCCACGACTGTCGCACTACTGACTTGCGACACACCCACGACATAACCACGACATATCTTTTTGTTCTGTCGCGTCCCTATCGCCAAACCATCGTTAATGTGTCGTAGCCCTTGTGACCACTCGAAATAGATTTCGGGCATGTTGCAAGATCTGGCCACGACAAATATTTCAAGGGTCTACCACGACAAAATTTCGTACGATCCGTTGTGCCCGGGGCTTAAATTAAGAGAATAAAAAAAAACGTTCGTTTATCTCTCACTCCTGAAAGAAGAAGAAGAAAAAAATATATAACAAAAGGGAAGAAAAAAAATCAATAAGAGGAAAGATAAGATGATGATGCAAAAGCAGAACATCAGAAAAAATAAAAGATGGATTAAGGTAAACAGATAAACGAAGAAAAGTGATCAATCATATTTTGGGTGAATGTCGCGCAAAGATGAAAAAAATAGAGTGAGAACAAAAATCTTACACAAAATGGTTGGGAGGCATTTGTCCCTGGCCACCACCTTCACAATTAGGTGACGTTTCACACTGAAAAATAGAGAAAGTAATTGGTGCATGAGCAATTACTAAGGCGAACACTGTGTGCGCCATAACTCAATTCTGAGCCGCGACTACAAGTGATTCCAAACAATCTTCTATTTCCATGGTCCATCTTGTTTGGGGAGCCCCAAAAAATATTGTTAAAGAAAAAAATACAGTCGTGGATTCTTTAACGAAGTATTATATGTTATTGGTGCTAATGTTATATAGTTTAATATCATAGTTAATGTTACAGTTAAATGTTATATAGTAATAAGAACATAAGAAAATAAGGAGACTACAAGAGGCCACGAGGCCTACATGTGGTAGTTCGTGTTACTTAACGCTACCTACATCCACCTTTTATCCCCATCCATGAATTTATCCAGCCTCCTTTAAAAGCTCGCTATTGACTCCGCACTGACCACCTGACGACTGGTGACTGGACATAATGGTGCATGGAATCAACAACTCCCCTTCATCCTTTAGCAATGTGCCTCTAATATCTTATAAATAAACTGCCTTTCCACCTTTAAACTAATTCTCTCCAACCTCAAGGTGTTGTTTCATCCCTTCGTGGGTCAGCACCCAACACGCGAACATTAACTGGACGGAACTATCTATTTAAGACAAATATTGGGAGTGCACCATACTCTGATTCTCAAAGTACTGGCGATAAGTCCAGCACGTCTTTACCCTGTATCGATTACACGGCAGCCATTAGGTGTTCTACAGAGCTCACATGAAGGGCAGAATTGAAAAGGACAAATTCAGTAACTGAATAGCAAAGGTCAAAGGCATTTGGATAGAAAAAGCCTTCAACATACTTAACGATACCCTGACACACCTTTGTCTCCTCTCACAGGAGTAGTATTCCGCACGCCAGCCAAGATCCCCGGCACATCGCCACCCGTCCAAGTGTCTCAACGTGATTCAAAACTGATCAATTTCCTTCAACTCTTGCACTCCCCGGAAACTGTTATTATGTAGATTCACGATGGAAATGTCCTCAGGGATACTGAATAACACAAAAATATCACAAGCTCCTGTTCAAAGGTGGACTCTTCCTGGCTCTAAAGATTACCCCAAGAGTGAACATAACATAATAAAGTAAGGAAGCTACAAAAGGCCGTAAGACCTACACGAGGTAGTTCCTGTGGTTACATCTTAAGATTATTTTGGGGTGCATTTCAAGCATTTCAAGCGGTATTCCATCAGTTATAAAGTATTCATCACTCCTCCTGGAACTTTTGCACCTTCAGATAGAAGCAGCAAAGATCATATGGTCAATCTCTGCACTCACTATTCCGGTAATAAAGTGAACCAAGACAAGTCACAGTCACATCACACCCGGTATAAGGTGGTCTGTAATTACTGGCATACGTTGCCCCGTCTTTGTGACTTTATCTGTGACGAGATTACTAACTTAACTGACCCTGTGTTGACCTTCCTTGTCCCATGGGAGATTCACTTGTCGAATTTGGCCAAACAAATCGAACCATGGTGAAGTTCAAGGCAGGCAGGCAGGCAGGCAGGCAGGCAGGCAGGCAGGCAGGCAGGCAGGCAGGCAGGCAGGCAGGCAGGCAGGCAGTCAGGCAGGCAGGCAGGCAGGCAGGCAGGCAGGCAGGCAGGCAGGCAGGCAGGCTAACCGAGGCTGAGCCGAGCGTGCTAACCCTTACACTACGAAGTTCCCTAATTCCCTACGGAGTGTGTGTGTGTGTGTGTTCAAGTTCAAGTTCAAGTTCAAGTTCAAGTTCAAGTTCAAACATTTTATTGCCATAAGAACACACATAAATAATAAATCCATCATTAACCTTTCGTGGAAAAGTCTGCTGAGAAAACTCTCGTTAGCAGACCCAATTATTAAGCAAGGTAATATGTCCACATTCCAGAGCGAAGACTATTATATCATCTCTATGTAGTATTCATATAAAACAACTGTAAATATCCTTAAACTCATACTAACGTATACTATCTATATAAACACACACACGTACTCGTACATATATACATACCATACATATGCACAAACTTAGAAACATATACGAGCATACAGTAAACATATTCATACATATAAAATAGATGAAACCACACAAAGATTATTTTGGGGTGCATTTCAAGCATTTCAAGCGGTATTCCATCAGCTATAAAGTATTCATCACTCCTCCTGGAACTTTTGCACCTTCAGATAGAAGCAGCAAAGATCATATGGTCAATCTCTGCACTCACTATTCCGGTAATAAAGTGAACCAAGACAAGTCACAGTCACATCACACCCGGTATAAGTTGGTCTGTAATTACTGGCATACGTTGCCCCGTCTTTATGACTTTATCTGTGACGAGATTACTAACTTAACTGACCCTGTGTTGACCTTCCTTGTCCCATGGGAGATTCACTTGTCGAATCTGGCTTGTGGAAAAGTCTGCTGAGAAAACTCTCGTTAGCAGACCCAGTTATTAAGCAAGGTAATATGTCCACATTCCAGAGCGAAGACTATTATATCATCTCTATGTAGTATTCATATAAAACAACTGTAAATATCCTTAAACTCATACTAACGTATACTATCTATATAAACACACACACGTACTCGTACATATATACATACCATACATATGCACAAACATAGAAACATATACGAGCATACAGTAAACATATTCATACATATAAAATAGATGAAACCACACACATAACCCCCCTCCCCCCCCCACCCACCCACACACCCACCACACCCACACCCACACCCACACCCACACACACACACACACTTTCAGGGAACTCCGTAGTGTAAGAGGGAACTCCGTAGTGTAAGGGTTAGTACGCTCCAGTGGCGTAGCTACGGGTGGGCATGGGTGGGCACGTGCCCGCCCACGAGAAGCCGGTGCCCGCCCAGGTGCCCACCCACTGGCCACGGCTGCCGTGTGGTGTGGGAACCGTGTTCCACTAGGTAGGACTGAGGGAGCATGCATGGAGTATTATGAATAATTTTTACTGATGACTTACCCTCGACCTCAAATACAATAAATATTTTTCCTCTGCTTGAAAGAAAGAAACATGCCTCTGAGTGAGTTAAATTCATATACTTTCTATTGATCACTTTTAACAGCAACGAACATATCTAAATTACACCAGTTACCCTTACAAATTTTCTATAATGCCTTGTGTTGGTACTTAATTGGTACGTGTCTCCCTCTTGACTGCACAGTTTTTTTCATTATTGGAAAAACTGTATGTATTCATCAGTGGATCTTATGTCCATACAAAATGGTTGGATATGCAAAAGGAAATGTATCCCAATGAGCAAACTAGAGAGCTAAAACAACTTTCAGATACCAGATGGGCTTGCAGGTATGATACTTGCAAAGTAATGAAAGATTGACTGAATGCCGTTCTGCGTGTTCTAGAAGGTTTAGCAAATGACTGCAATGCTGATAGAGCTATTGATGCAAGAGGACTTTTAGGTCAAATAGATGCTGGGCTTGCTATGAAGCTAGCCATTATGACACATATTCTTGGTAGGATAAATCAGTTATCAAATTTGCTACAATCAGCCAATCTTGACATGGTAAAAGCTGTAGAATTAATTGAAACTGTAGGAGCCCACCTTGAAGAAATGTGGTCAGACCCAGCCTCTTTTGATGCTTTGTGGGATGAAGTTGAGAGAAACTCAGCAGCTCATGATTTTGATACTTCAGAGTGTAGAATGTGTAGATCACCCAGGAAACGGAAACTGTCTACAAAATTGCAGGATTTTGTTGTTACAGATTATATTGGAAAACAGTCAGGAAGCACACACTCTGATTTCAATGTTAAGGATTCAACACGAATTAACTTCTTCTATCCTATTCTAGATCATATGTTAACAGAAATGACAAGGCGCTTCAATAATGAAGCATGTGAACTTATGAAAGCATTACAGGCACTGAATCCACAAAGTAAGGAGTTCTTATCTTTTGAGAAAATGTCTGGACTTATTCATGCATTTCGTGCTAATGAGGAAGATCTTAACCATGAGCTGCACTCTGCAAAACGCATGTTAGAAAGACGCTATAAGGATGTAAGTGACAATGAAAAGCCCAAATCACTGTTAGATTTAGTGAGAATTCATGGTCCATATGAAGAGGCATTTCCTGAGCTCTACAGACTAGCCAAAATGTATGTAGTATTACCTGTGTCATCAGCTTCAGCAGAGAGAAGCTTCTCTGCTCTGAAATTAATCAAAACTACACTGAGAAATACAATGGGCAATGAGAGATTAGGTAATCGTGCTGTGTTGTCAATTGAAAGCAGGCGAGTAAAAGCCTTGATTTTGAAGAATTTGTTGATAAGTTTGCTGAGAACCACAAGAACAGAAGAATTCTGCTTAAGTGAGGTATTTTAACTTTCTCAGTGGAAATTTTTATTTTATTTGCCTGCTGCTTTAAAACTTCTGCATTTTTTTAAATTTTCAGTATCAATTATGTTATTTCTATTTTGTATAAGTGGTAATATATGTATTTCAATTTTTTTCATGACTGCTTTATTTCGTTCTCCATCAGCAACTGGATGATACCCTACAGTACTCAACACACACTCCTAGAATAAAATGTAATAACCTTCCATAGTCTATACGACATCAGATAAACTCTTGATATTGGTTAGAATGCAAAATATGCAAGGGGGGGGAGTCTTGGCACTGTAAGTGAAAGTAAGTCCTCAGTCCCCACCAAACTCCCCAGCTGTATGGGCTTGTTCAGCTCATCTAGTGTCCACCCATAGTCAGCTGTGTCCTCCCAGGTGCCCACCCAATCATAAATACCTAGCTACGCCACTGGTACGCTCGGCTCACAACCGAGAAGTCCCGGGTTCGATCCCAGGCGGAGCGAAGACAGACAGGGCGGTCTTCTTAAATCCCGAGCCCCTGTCCACCCAGCAGTGAATGGGTACCGGGTGTTAGCCGGGGGTTTGTGACCCGCCTCCCGGGGTGGTGGCTTCGGCCAACACTAAGAGATGAATAAGAAAAATAAATGTTGATATGGAGACGGGGCCATACGAGCGTTGCTCTGGCCCTGTAAAATACAACTAGATGAATACAACTAGATGAATACACACACACACACACACACAGACACGAACACACACCACGCACGCACGCACGCACGCACGCACGCACGCACGCACGCACGCACGCACGCACGCACGCACGCACGCACGCACGCACGCACGCACGCACGCACGCACGCACGCACGCACGCACACACGCACGCACACATACACACGCGCGCACACACACACTTACCACGCAGAGAGATAAAAAAATGACAGTAAAGCATAAGTTTTAGCAGATAATAATCTACAATGTCAAAATTTGGTAAGTGTTACGTTCCATCAATATGAGTCATGATAATCAAGAGACATCAATAACCTTTTTGTCTATAATCCTTCTTCCTTACTTTGTGGTTTCTGATCACATCCCTCACTGTGGACAGACTACCAAACGTTGATTATGATTATCACAGATGCTGCCACGTGTCGCGCTAACTTCCACCTTCTTTTGGCTGTATAATTCAATTGAGTTCATTTAAAAAATTTATGTTCCTCCTTGACATAAGAAACCCGCGCCTAGGCAAGCAACTCATCGCTCCACAACAGTTATCTGGTGGCATTTTCAGGTCACGTGTGGTGGCTGCATTAAAATACTTCTAACCTGTGACATTCAAAACATATAAATGTTCCCCTGTGTACGTGCATTGCTTGCCTCCCACGTTGGCTTGACATTGGGCGAGCGACGCATGTATGATAATGTTATGAATGTAATTGTAATAAAATTGTAAAGGACTATGATAGAATTACGTACAGAGAATGTAGTTACCTTTTTAAGACAAAATGAATTACCACCAAAGTTATATAACAGGAGCGAAAGTGGGGAAAATATTTGAACATTAATTTGAGACTGGTACCTCTAATGCCACGTTTGAGTCTCGTCTGCTCTGCGCCATGTTTCCCACAACCAAATTTCTAGCAATTATGATAACGAAGAGTGGGTATTACGGATATTTTTCTTGCGTGAAACAAGATAGAACAAAAACAAGAATGAGGAAAATGCAATAAATGTGGTTGAGCTGAAAAAGTGCCACAAGGAAATGTATTGGTACCTGAAAATTATGATCGAGTTAGTGTAAATGAAAAAATATATTATAATGAAGCATGAAAAATATTTAATATATTATTGGAATATTGAAAAATTAAGTGAAAGAACAGGGAGCGACAAACCCGAGACCAAACTGAAACAGAAAGAGAGCGCAACCACTGCGGGGAAATGAAGGCTGAACAAAACATATGTAAGGGCGTCCAGGAAGAATAAATAAATATATAGAACACAAGAGATGAAGCATAGAAGAGGCAACAGATGAAGATAAAACAATAATTCCAGCACTTTTTTTAACCCATTGAGACCCAGAACGTAATTTCTATTGTAACTTAGCTACCATAAAACGATTTTTAGTGACTATAAGTAATATTTTATAGATATGACCTGTTTAGTATCCTTGTCAACTAACTTATTTTGTATATTTAGTTACTTTTAGTGATTTTATGGCTCGACAACAGACAATTTTATATAGCAAAGGAGAGATCTGCGCGTGAAGGGGTTAACATCCCGTATTTCCTGTTGTGCATTTCCACTTGCAGTTTGTGATGGCGTGGGATTTCATGATCATCTTACAGTAAAGAAATTAAGAAATCATTCTCAAAATTCTTTGCTCATGGTATAAAACACAACAATATGTGTGGAGAAATTAGATAAATCCCACGAAATCTGGCATCTTATCACACACAAATAATAGAAACAAGCCACAGAATCCAGGAGGGAGTGTAAGTGGTGATTTCACGTGATCAAGGATTGAAACGAGATTGAGTACGAAGGCACACAGGAAAGTGGATAACGGAATAGGAAACTACACGAGCGCGAACCTATCGAGAGACAAGCAAGGCAAACCATCAAACCTTAAACATAATCACTG